>JAWRVF010002180.1:0-15921 GCA_036785485.1 Physcomitrellopsis africana
GCTTTTCAAGATTCTAAAGGTGGATATAAAGCTATCTTCAGCTTTCCATCCTCAAACTGATGGACAAACAGAGCGCGTAAATCAAGTCTTGGAACAATATTTGAGATGTACCATCAACTACGAACAAGATGATTGGACAACTCTTTTACCATTGGCAGAGTTTGCTTATAATAATATGGTACATTCTTCTACACAACAAACACCTTTCTTTGCCAATTATGGTTACCATCCATGACTTGATACTTTTGACTATTCGAAAGTTGACAATCCTACGGCGGAAGACTTGGTAAATCATTTATCAGAACTACATACAACAATGAAGGCACAATTAAAAGAAGCTCAAGAACGACAAAAGATAAACGCTGATGCGTATCGAAAGGAACAACCACAATTCAACGTAGGCGACAAGGTATGGCTACTTCGTCGCAATATCAAGACTACGCGACCTTGTGACAAGTTGGACTATCGTAAGCTTGGACCTTTTCGTATTTTTGAACAAATTAATCCAGTTGCATATCGATTACACCTACCAGAGTCTATGAAGATCCACCCTGTATTTCACGTGTCTCTTCTTGAACCATATAAGACAGTGAACATACCAAGAAGAAGACAAGTACCACCTCCTCCTATAGAAGTGAACAATAATGACGAATTTGAAGTGGAAGAAGTCTTAGATTCAAGGCGGCGCCGAAATAGGTTGGAATATCATGTTCACTGGTATGGATACGATATTAGTGAGCGCACATGGGAACCAGCAAAAAATCTGGCGAATGCAACGAGGAAGGTGGAGACCTTTCATCAACAACATCCATCGAAACCAAGATGAAGACTTTCCCTATAAAAGAAACAAGATGTAGGCAAGATAACATTCAACTTTCTATCCTTGTTTGTAGCTTCTTTGTATTTTGTGACGCTAAGGAGATGGAGAATCAACAACCAGCGGATTTGACTCAAGAGCCTTCATTTGTTGACCTACCGGACGAGACATTGCGACTGTCACAACCCTCAAGACGACGCAACCGAGATGAAGATCTTCAAGAACGACATGTTCTTCCTCGAATAGATGGCGAGATACAACGTGTTTGGTATCACGACCTTGGAAGAGATTCTCGATGTTTGGTGATTTTATTGGAGATAGGAACAACTCCTGACGGTGTTCCAGATGTGATATTCGAAGGAAGTTATGAAGGCCACAACAATCATCAAATTACAGGGTGATCTTCTCGCCCTCGAATGAGACATTATCGATAGCTGAGAGGATCCATCAATTATCTTCGAAGAGAACAAAGATTAGAGTATGTGGCAAATACTATTCGCCGCATCTTAGACTTTTTACACATGTAATCATCGCTCCTTTTGGAACTCGTCCTTTTAAAGGGGAGGTAATGTCATGGACATATACATAGTTACCTATATGATCAGATAGAACTAGATAAAAGAAAAGTAAAAGTAGGTTAATTCCATAATATCTTTAGAGAAACTTCCTAGAAACTTCATAGACGCTGCTTTGACTTTATAAGTGTCCATAGTAGATTTTTGGATTAGAAACTTGGTCAATAAGTTAGCCACATGTCGCACATGTTGGTAGCTTGAAGACCAAGCTAAATACGTGGCGAACATATAGGAAACTTGCCCTGCAAGTTCGACACGTGTCTTGCAACTTGGACACATGTCTTGTAAATTGGATACGTGTTCGAGGTTCTATAGAACGTCGCCACTTAGCTCTTAGGTAGATAGTATAAATAGAGACAAGAGTGAAGCCTTCTTCACTCTTGTCAACTCTTTTTTTGTTTCCAGTCTTGTTCAAGAGTCTCTAGTTTTCTTGTCTTTTGGCATTAGCCATTCCAGTTTCTTTTTAATATATATATTTCTTTATATTTATTTCTTTAAGAGAGGTCTCACTTGTTTATTTGACTTTACCTAGTTATTGTCCTTGACAGTCTGTGATTGTAGATTGTTTTATCAAGATGGTACATTTTGTATCATGTTCAATATTTATAACATGTTAAGAAAAAACTAAATTCTTCTTTGGTAATATTTATCGCTATCATGGATTACCAAGGTATTTTATATCAGGTAGAGGAACACAATTTATATCAAGGTTTTGGAAGATTCTTTTTAAAATATTGAAGTTGGATATAAAATTATCCTCAACTTTTCATCCTCAAATTGATAGACAAACAGAACAAATAAATCAAGTTTTGGAGCAATATTTGAGATGTACCATCAACTACCATTAAGATAATTGGACAACTCTTTTTCCATTGGTAAAATTTGCTTAAAATAATTCGATACATTCTTCTACTCAATAAATTCTTTTCTTTGCAAATTATAGTTATCATCCACAACTTGATACTTTTGACTTTTTAAAAGTTGATAATCCTATGGCAGAAGATTTGGCAAATCATTTGTCAGAGCTACATACAACAATGAAGGCACAATTAAAAAAAGCTCAAGAATGACAAAAAAATCAATGCAGATGTCTATCACAAGGAATAACCTCAATTTCAAGTGGGCGATAAGATATAATTTCTTTGTCATAATATCAAGACTATCTGTCTTTGCGACAAGCTAGATTATCGTAGGCTTAGATTTTTTTTATTTGTGAACAAATCAATCCAATTGTTTATTGATTATATCTATCAAAATCTATAAAGATCCATCTTTTATTGTACATGCCACTACTTGAGCTATACAAGACAGTGGATATACAAAGAAGAAGACAAATGCCATCACCTCCTATAAAAGTAGACATCAATGAAGAATTCGAGATGAAAGAAATTTTAGATTCAAGGTGGCACTAAAATCAACTGGAATATCTTGTACATTAGCACAGATATGATATTAATAAATGCACATGGGAGCCATTTAAGAATCTAGCAAATACATCAATAAGAGTTAATTCATTTCATTGATAATATTTATCAAAACTAAGATAAAGAGTCAAAAAAATCTTTACTATAAAGCAAAGCAGGTTCTGTAGAGGTTTCATTCTATTTTGTATCATTGTTTGCTATTTATTTGAATTTGTTCATGCTAAAGAGATGGATGATTAATAACTAGCGAAATCCACTCAAGAACCATTATTTGTTGACTTATGGGACAACACATTATGACTATCACAACCTTCAAGACGATAGAATAGAGATGAAAACCATCAAGAACGATATGTCCTTCCTAAGATTGATGGCAAAATACAACATGTTTGATATCACGACTTTGGAAGAGACTCTTGATGTTTGGTGATACTTTTAGAGGTAGGAACTACTCTTGATGGTGTACCAAATTTTTTTCTTTGAAAGAGGTTATGAAGGCCTCAACAATGATCAAATAATAGGATGGTCTTCTTGCCCTAATATGGGATACTATCAATGGTTGAAAGGACCTATCAACTACCTTCAAAGAGAACAAAGATCAAAGTATGTAGCAAGCATAATTCAATGTATTTTGGATTTTTTCAACATGTAATCACCGCTCCTTATGGAACTCGTCTCTAAAAAGGGAGATAATTTCATGGATATAAGATTTACTCTAATAACTATTTAGTTAATATAGATTAATAGAAATAAATAAAATAAATTTATTTGATAATATCTTAGAAATAAGCTTTTTAAAAGCTTCATAGATGTGGAATCACCTTTATACATGTCTATAAGTGATTGGTAGATTAGAAACTTGATTAACAAGTTAGCCACATGTTGCACATATTGATAGCTTATGGAACAAGCTAGCCATGTGTCGTACATGTTGGTAGCTTGGAAAACAAGCCGAGTACATGGCGCACATGTGAGAAACTTGTCTTACAAGTTTGACATGTGTCTTGCAAATTAAACACATGTAAGAGGTCCTATAGAATATCACCACGTAGCTCTTAAATAGATAGTATAAATAGAGACAAGAGTGAAGCCTTCTTCATTCTTGTCAACTCATTTCTTGCTTCAAGTCTAATTCAAGAGTCTCATGTATTTTCTAGTCTTTGACAATAGCCATTTCAGTTTCTTCTTGAATATACATATTTTTTTATTTCTATCTTGTTATTTTTCTTTGACAATAGTCATTCCAATTTCTTCTTGAATATACATACTTCTTTATTTCTATCTTGTTATTTTTCTTTGACATAGTTTTTATTAACTTATGCATTTTTTTAAATTTGTGTCCTTGGCACATGTCTTCTATTACAAAATACTTCATATCAATCACTTCCATTTCAATTTTCTTCTTTATGAAGTGATATTGAATGTAAATGTGTTTGGTTTTTGAATGATGCTTTAGATTTTTTGCAAAAATAAGACATCCTTGTTTATCACACTTAATTGTAATTACCTTCTATTATATAAATCCAATATCTTCCAAAACTTATCTCAGCCAAATTGCTTCCAATGCACTATGGCTTGTTGCCATATATTTTGCTTCCATTGTGGACCTTACAATTATTGGTTATTTCTTGTAATTCTATTAAATTGCTTCTATTTCAATAAAAAATATATAATCTATTATTGATCTTTTATTATTTTTATTTTTAATCCAATCTATATCACAATAAATATATAAAATAATGTTATCACATCCAAGATACAATTTAAAGTTCAAAGTGCCCTTTAAATATTTCATGATCTTATTGATGGTTATCTAATGGATTGGTCTAGCCTTATTAGTTGTAAGTTAGCTTACAACATTCACTACATATGCAAGATCCATTCTTATGTCATCCATTACATATATATAAATGAATCTATTGTTGCCTTATATAGAATACTTTGTATTTGACCTTCAATTTTAGCAAACTCCTCATTTGTAAGCTTCATCAATTTTAAATTGGCTCTTAAAAGTGTTCTAATAGGCTTGTACTTCTTCATGTTGAATCGTTTTAATACTTCCTTAATATATTTATTTTGGCTTATTATAATGGTCTTGTTACCACTATCTCTCTCAAACTTCACTTCTAAATAATAATATAGCTCTTTTAAATCACTCATCTCATTTTTTGTTTAATTTTGTCTTTAATCAATCCATCATCTTCAAGGTATTAGATAATATAATTAAATCATCAACATAGAGGATGACAATCAATAAGAATTCTTTTAATTGCATCACATACATTGAATAATCTATCTCACTCTTTATAAATCTCTCATTGATAAAGAATGTGTCAATATGTTAGCACCATGCCTTTGGTGAATGCTTGAGGCCATATAAAGATTTTTTCAACTTACAAACAAGGTATTATTTGCTTTCTTAAACAAATATTTGAGATTGATCCATATAGATGTCTTCTTTTAATTTTCTATTAAAAAATAACCATCTTCATATTCATTTAATATATCTCTAATTTTATTATTATTCCAATTATCACAATGATTTTAATGGTGATGAATTTTATTATAATATTGTGTGGCGTTGTCATATTACATGTTGTCTTGTTTGGAAATGCACCGGACACTTGATTGTGGAAAGTAAAGTTATATTTGCTAATAATCAAAAAATCCTAATAGGTTTTATCCATATATGAAGAATATAATTCAAATTTCAACTCAAAAGTATTTATAAACACTCCTCTTAGTAACTTCAACCATACATATATTCCAATTGCCTTGTTTCTTTTATAATTAAGAAATTTTTATTTTTCTTTGCAAATCCTAGTCCTAATTAGTGAATTTTGTTAAACTATAACTTTTATTTCAACCGTCTACTTAGTATAAAATTTTGCACATAAATGTTGGTATAAGCCTTTTATATGCTTAAAAAAATTTAGTCCAGTTCAACTTACAGATTGCGAGAAAATGTCCAAAAACCGCACTGATGATACTCGGCCACCAACTTAAAAATTGATGCAGAAATTCCAATGGTGATTTCTCCTTATTCCACTATTAACTTCAGTTTAAACTTGGTGTGTGGCTTGATCTATAAGTCTTATACGATTATGCCAAAATGTATGTTGATCCAATTGGTAGATCTTTAGTTATCACAAAAATCCTATCCAATCCTAAATTGCCAACTTCTGACAATCTTTTGTATCAAAGCTCAAATATCTTCTGATTGCATCGCTAGATTAATACAAACTTTTGTGTACACTTAGCACATCCAAAAATCTAAACAATATCAAATTTTGAACTGTACATGCTACACAAATTATACAAATTAGTTAAGAATGAAAGCCATTATTGTCTTCCATAATATCCAAAACACCAATACAAAATATTGACTTTGAATAGGAATTGCAAAGTCATCCAAAATTCCATGGTAACAAGCTAAATGCCTTTGGAATAAGCTTCAAATTGGCTATTCAATCCTAATTGTCAATCTCCAAATGTCCCCAATCCTTGCCTTTGGTGGTCATTTTTGTCCCTAAAGGTCTGATTTTGACCTTGTCTAATACTCGGTCTTTCCCCGAGTATCAATTTAACTAATTCTAAGGATTTTTAAGTTTAAACCTATCCTCAATTTAATCTTAGTATCAACCATACTAACTATTTATCTTCTCTATCTATTTTTATTAACTTATGGCTTTTCAAAAGCAATAATAAAGTTTGTACAACCTAGAAGGAAACTTTAATAACTAACTTTTATTTGTTAGCTATTAAAACAAGAAAATAATCTAAGAGGCTTTCATAAACCTTTTTTTAAGTATGCTAAGTTCCTATTGAACCAAGATAATCAAGTATTAAATATAAATTATTCTTATCTATACCTTTCACTATATAAATGTGCTGTAATACGACATCGTGATCTTCAATCTAGAAATACATTAGATATCTATCTGTAAAAAATTTACTTATAATTTATTGGTAAGACTCTAATAAGTAATTTGTCCTTAATGTCACGGACACAAATTATAGACTTGAAGTCTAAACAAGAAGTTCAAGAAGAACTGGCAGGAACTGGATTAATATCACGGACACAGAATATAGACTTGAAGTTTAAACAAGAAGTGCAAGAAGAACTAGCAAGAATTTGATTAATCAAATGAGTACAAAAATAACACCAGAGAGGTGAGCTAGAGCTCCAAGAGATGTGTTGTCAAGACTGAAGAAGTCTTCAGCCTCGACTCCAATATATACTCCTACCTAGGAAGCTTCTCAAGCAACTTCTTCCAACTAGGGAGCTTTTCAAGTAACTTCCACCAACTAGGAAGCTTCTCAAGCAACTTCCTCCAACTAGGGAGCTTTTCAAGCAACTTCCACCATCTAGGAAGATTCTCAAGCAGCTTCTACCAATTAAAAAGCTTCTCAAGTAACTTCTACTAACTAGAAAGATATTAGAAGGCTCTGGAAGGTTCTAGAGAGTTCTAGGAAACTTCTAGAATATTCTAGAAGTTTCTAATAAGTATGTCTTTGCCACTAGGAAGATATTAGAAGGCTCTGGAAGGTTCTAGAGAGTTCTAAGAAACTTCTAGAATGTTCTAGAAGGTATCTAATAAGTATGTCCTTGACATCACCTCCTCCTTTAGCTTCGAGGTCTCCAAGAAGCCATTTGAGATGTATACTCATAAACGTAGGAAATCAAAAATTTGTCGCATAGTCTTTGTAATATACTCCAGCTGTCATTCACGAGGCAGATGATTCATGGATCCTTGTAGCCACCGATAATGACCAATACCTTCTACTTGAGATCATGCTTGAACTTCTGTATCTTCATTGTAGAAACAATCTGAAAATATTGCTTTGCCACTACTTGCATGAGCTGATTCAACTTCAAAGACAATTACAAGTGACTTGCTACTTGATATTCTTTGACGTCTTCTTGGCTTTTCTAATTCTTTGTCTCAAAGTCGACGTTGTGAGCTACTCGGTTGAGATGGTACGACTAGTACAGTATCTACATTCTGACTAGCCATATCTAAATACACCTTGATATTAGATATCTTCATACTATGAAATACAACAAGTTATGTTTTGATACAACGTGGATCCCTTTTCTATTCATTTCTCAAGAGAAGGCTTCATCTTCACGCTTCGTTAATGACCAGCTTTTGATTTATTAGGATATCGTCGATGGAATTTCTGTACCTTTCGTAATGCATTGGCAAGATTTTTGGCCGGTTCCCATGTTCTTTTATTAATATCGTAGCTGCTCCAATGCACAAAGTACTCTAATTTATTCCATCTTCGCGGTGAATCTAATATTCTTTCCACCTCATATTCTTCGTTGTTTTCAATTTCTATACTAGGTGGCAGACATTGCACTCTTCCCAGAAAAGACGATTCCCGATAAGGCTCTAGTAGAGAAACATGAAAGAGAAGGTGTACCTTCATAGCAGTTGGTAACTCTAAGCGGTAGGCCACAAGATTGATCTGCTTTTGGATAACAAATGGTTCCAAATCTCCGGTAGTCCAACTTATCACATGGCCGCTTGGTCTTGATATTCTGTCCAAGCAACCATATTTTATCTCCAATCTTGAAATTAGGTGCCTGATTCTGAAATTTATCCGCGGATGCTTTATAAGACTTTTGGGCAATTTGCAATTGAAGCTTCAATGTGGTTTGAAGCTCCGATAGCTGCTACACCAATCCTTCAGCTGTTGGCTTGTTATTCGTTGACGGACTCAATAGATCAAGCTTCGGATGGAATCCATAGTTGGAAAAGAATGGTGTTTTTTGAGTCGACCCATGAAGGGTGTTGTTATATGAAAACTCGACTAGCGATAGATATGCAGTCCAATCATCTTGCTGATAATTGATGCTGCATCGTAAATATTGTTCCAAAATTTGATTCACCTGTTCCGTTTGGCCGTCAGTTTGAGGATGGAATGCCGAAGAAAGCTTGATGTCCACCTTCAATATTTTAAAAAAAGATCTCCAAAACTTTGATACAAATTGGGTTCCTCAATCCGACACGATATCATCTGGTAGACCATGATATCGATACACATTATCAAGGAAGAGCCTTGCTGTATCTTTGCTTGACGATGTCTTCTTGCAACAGATAAAATGTGCCATCTTTGTAAGTCGATCCACCACAACAAAGATGTTGTCAAATAAATTCGATGGCGGCAGATCTGTAATAAAATCCATGGAAACTGAAGACCATGGACGATACAGAATGGGCAATGGCTGTAGAAGTCTATAAGGGCGATGTCAAGGGTTCTTAGATCTTGAACAAATGTCACAACAGAGGACGAAATCTTTCACATCCTTCTACATTTGGGGCCACCAAAAATCTCAAGAAATGAACTCCAAGGTCTTGTTGAATCCGAAATGTCCCGCAGTTTGAAAGTCATGACGAGATTAAAGGACTCGAAGTCGTGTTGGCTATTTTGGGATATATAGTAGCTCTTCAAAGTATAAGAGATCTCTTTCAACCTTGAACTTGTCATCATTGATACGTTGCTTAATATCAAGGATTATTGGATCTTCAATGGTCGCAGCTCGTACTTGGTTGAGGAAGTCAGTATCAATTGGCACCACAGCAGCACAAATCCTGAATTGCTCTGATTTTAATAATGTCGTACACTGTTGATCAAGTGCTGCTTCTCCAATCTTCGGCGCAAGATATGATCTTCTTGATAAGGCATCAAATAGTCCTTGCTGCTTTCCAAGCCGATAAGTAATAACAAAGTCAAATCTAGATAGCAACATATTCCATTGAGCTTGATGACGGTTTAGAACCCGAGCAGACATGAAATATTCCAGATTCTTATGATCCGTATATACGATCACCGGATGCGCAGCTCCTTCGAGGAAGTGATACCACTCTTGGAAAGAATCCACTATAGCAAGGAGTTCTTTATCATGAATCTCGTAGTTGATCTCAACCGCAGAAAACTTCCGTGAATAGAATGCAACCGGATGAAGCTTATTGTCCATGCCCATCTGTGAAAGTACGGCTTCTACAGCAAAATCCGAAGCATCGGTTTCCAAATAGAAAGCCTTTGCAAAGTTTGGATGTACCAGGATTGGAGCCGTAGTAAATGCTATTTTAAAATTTTGAAATGCTTTTTCCGCTAGAGATCTCCATTCTAGCTTATCCTTACATATTAATCGAGTGAATAGAGCAGCAACTTGAGAATAATTCTTGATAAAGATCCAATAGAAGTTAGCAAAGCCGAGAAAATATTCTACGTCTCTAACCATCTTTGGAACTTCCCAAGACACAATTGCTTCCACCTTCTTGGGATCCATCTTCAAGCCTTCTGTAGTCGCAACAAATCCTAAAAATTCCATCTCAATTTGGTGAAATAAGCACTTTTCCAACTTGGCGTAGAGTCCTCACTCGCGTAGTTTTTAGAGTATCAAACGAACGTTGTCGCGTGGCGTGAACTTCAATCTAGGAATACTCCGGGTACCTAGCTGTAGAGAATTTTACTTAATATTTATTGGCTAAACTCTAATGAATTATTTTTCTTTAATAAGAAGGACAAATACACATGATAATATAAGAAAAAGGTTTTGTATGATTAAAACCTCTTATTTTTAAGTAGGTTTGTACATAAGTTTTCTCTATGATATGTAGAAAATCCTTAAAAACCTTTTAAAGACTCATCTATATATCAAAATCATATCATGGCTCTATACATCCACCTTTTACACCTCCATAAAGTCTTGGCTCCCAAAAACACCTTTAGTATGCACAAAAGTCCAAATTTGCAACAAAAACCCTTAAAAATATATTTTCCCGCAAAGGATGTTTTTCTTTCCAAACTTTAGAAAATCATATCTTTTGATCCAGCTGTTCAGTCTTCTTCAAACTTTCAGGAAAGGTAGAATTCACCTTTAAGCTTTATCACAAAAAACTTCAACCGCAAATATACTTTTGATCGTTCGATATCTCAAAACACCTAGCAGGTGCTTAAAACCCTAGCTTAGAGACACCCGAGCACTATTTTCTCTATATCTCACAAACCCAAAACCCTAATGCCACAAAAATTTTGCACATAGTCTTGTGACATAAACATATATACTCCTGAAAATTTTGAGCCAAAAATCTATCAAATTGACTAAGATATAGCTCAAAATGTAACCGCTAGTTAAGCAGAGTTACTTACTGCCTTTAGCTTACAAGCATTGACTTCAACTCGCAATATCTCCTTGATCCTAGCTTGGATTTTATCGAGGTATACATGAAAAGTGTAGCCAAGAAAGTGCGCTTTCCAACCTCAGTCGCCGATCTTTGATTGCTCTCTGTGTGCGCGAGATATATCCAAAAGAGTGACACTAGGTCTAAAATCGACACCCTAACTTTGAGCGCCTATAACTTCTTCATTAAAAGTCCAAATCATGCAAGATTTGCACCTAAACCATACCCAAAAACCTAAACCTGATGACCCTTGCCTCTGATGTTCGACTCCCCTCGAAAAACAAACCCTAACTCCTAATAAACCCTCGGGCAGCCTCCTTGAAGTCCATTGGGCATGATTTTTGGCCAATTAGAATAGAGATTTCTATCATCCACCTCTATTCATCCACATGGATGGCCAAACTACCCTTTTTACACTAAAAACCCTTTTCTAATCCTTCTTCTTATAAGATTTACATACTTGGTGCTTTAAGCATCAAATAAAAGAAGTAAATAAGATCTTAAGGATCACCAACATCTAACATAGGTGACTTTAGATATATACAAGTTACTATCAATATAAAATTAACTTCAAAAGTCACTACTAAAAGGAAAATAAGGTTGTATAAATCTTAATTATAATCTTTTTAATAGATCCTTTCTAAACTACCAACCTAATCATATCCTATAACCAATAAAATCTACTGATATGACTTTCATTTAGTTAAGTAGTAAATTGTATATTAAATATACATGTACAATTTTTTCACATAGTAGCCAAATCACAACATGACAACGTGTTTCTTATGCTTTTCTTCATTCTTAAAACATATCAAGATATCATCCGGATAAATGACAACAAAATCATTTAGATATTCTCAAAAAATATCGTTCATCATGTGTTGAAAAACTGTCGGAGCATTGGTAAGACCAAATGGCATGACATTATATTCAAAATGACCATACCTTGTACGAAAAGTTGTCTTCCATTCGTCTCCTTCTTTGATTTGCACAAGGTTGTAAGCTCCCCTTAGATCAATCTTTATAAAGATCTTCGCACGTCTAAGTTGTTCCAGAAGACTAGAGATCAAAGGTAATGGATAGCGATTCTTCTTTGTCACCTTGTTGAGCTGTCCACGTACATCCGTAGTGAGCCATCCTTCTTCTTCACAAATAAGATTGGTGCCCCAGCTGGCGATTTTGAATGACAAATGAAGTTCTTGGCTAGGTTCTTATCAATGTATTTCCGCAATTAAGCCAACTCTGTCTACGATAGGTTGTAGATTGGGCCAAAAGGCGGTTGTACTCCTTCTTGCAATTCTATGGCACAATCATATGGTCGATATTCTGGTAGCATGTCAACATTCTTCTTTTGGAACACGTCTTGAAAATCCTTGATTTATTCCGGTATTCCTGCTGTTAAAATCTGCTCTCTACTAGTTGAAGTTGCATAAATGACCAATGGTGTGCCTTTCTAGCATGATCTTACAAACGTTCTTGCTCCAATGAACAAGGATTTTTTGGTTTGAGGTCTTCTTCCACGCTTGTCCTCAGATTCTTCTATGGAAAATGTTATCCTCCGCTGTCGTAATACGTGAAGTCTTGCTTGAGAATACTCCGGGCACCTGGCTATGGAAGATAAAAAGGAAATACGCCACAACAAAATCCTAATAATTCTAATAGAATCTTAAATAACTTCTATTAAACCTTAACAATATTTTTCAGCTTGATTCAATCTTAAAGAAATTATAAAAGAAGAATAAATGAGTCATACAATAATCATAATAGAAAATAATATATAAAATGCTAAATTTAGAAAATACTAAAAATAGAATCTTAAAACCCTAAATCATATCTTATTCAAATCCTAGTCAAACCCTAAGTCAAACCTTAATCAAACCCTAGTCAAATCCTAAGTCAAACCCTGGTCAAACCCTAAGTCAAACCTTGATCAAATCCTAATCCTAATGAAATCCTAATTCAAACCCTGGTCAAATCCTAGTCAAATCCTAATCAAACCCTAAGTCAAACCCTAGTCAAACCCTAATCAAACCCTAAGTCAAACCCTGATCAAATCCTAACCCTAATGAAACCTTAACTCAAACCCTGGTCAAAGCTTAGTCAAACCCTAATCAAACCCTAAGTCAAACCCTGATCAAACCCTAACCCTAATGAAATCCTAAATAAATCCTAAATCCAAATCCTAATCAAACCCTAATCCTAATGAAACCCTAATTAAATCCTAAATCCTAACCAAGCCCTAAGCAATTTCTAAGGCAATTTTAGAACCACAATAACTACCAAACAAACCGTTGATCTTGATTGAAATTTTTCATACACCTTAACAATTAAGTTAACAACACACATACCAAGTTTGAAGAAGATCCAACTTACCAAGAAGAAGAAAAACTTACAAATTTGCTCAGGTATCAGCCGGCCTCATTCTCCAATCTTCACGCCAATATTTCAGTGCCTAAACCTCCTATTTGCACCGTTCAATTGCTTTCAAATTTCACATACATGTAGGAAATTAAGTCTTCTATACACACATAAATTTCACCCCAATCCAACTGATAGATTGCTCAAAATCTGCAAAACCCTAACTGACCTTTAAAACCCAATTCCAGAGACCCCAACCCATATAAACTTCAATAACCTTTGATCAAACTGTTAGATCAATCTCAAATTCACAGTGTCTTACAATCACAACTGTATGCACAAACCTACAAAATTTCACTTAACAATCAATAACCAATCTCACAAAATTCTTAAAAATATAAATCCCAATATACTTCATAAACTCTAAAGTCTCCCAAAACAACTCTGACTTTCTAAAGCTCTTACAAACTCAACTTTTATCCAAATCATTCAAAACCAAAACACATACAAACTTCTTCAAGTCTGTCTTCTAATCCCACTCTCCGATTTGCAAAAAGACCCCGGATCCGCCGTAGGCACGCGGTTTTGTGCTCTAGGATCTGGTTTGGATCCAGGTTCTTAATCAGCCCTCTCCGGGTATCAACTCTTGAAATTTTGAGGTAAATTTCTCTGAAACCTACTCTTAACTCCTTATTGAACATACCTATATCAATTATTTTTCTAATCAACTTTGTTTTATCATATTTATGGCTTTACAAAGTAAGTAGAAATCCCTTTTATAAAAGGCAGCATTAGCACCTTTTAATTTTTACTACCTCCTTGTCTATTATCTATTTTTCTAAGATAATTTTCTCAAATATTTCCATTTGAGCTCTTCTATAATATAATCACTCCTTCCTTCTTTCACCTAGTGGTTGTATTACTACACGATACCGCGACCTCCAATCTATGGATGGATTATATTTTTCCAACCAAGAAAGACTAAGAAATAATAGGATTTGACGGGGTGCTAATAATGTTGAAAATAATATAACTACTGTGGTCTTTAAATGTCACTTCTATAGGTTCTGATTCATGGCTGATACTACCAGATAATAAAGGTCGTCCATCTATTACTTCTACGTGAATAGGTTTGAATTTTTGTACTAGGAGAATTTTGTGACGCTTAGCAAATTCTTGGTCTAAGAAACAAGCAGATGCTCTTGAATCTAATAAGGCTAAGATTTTTAGTTTTTGAGGACCAAAAGACAAAAGAATTGTAAAACAACGGGCAGGTTGAGTAGAAAGAGAGGAACCTGGTTTTGATTTGTCCAGCCGCACGGTTCCTATTGTGGCTGGGCATCCTCGTTTTCTTGAACAAATGCACCTCTATTCTTGATGCTGCGTCCATTTTGCTTCTTCGGACAGTTTTTAGCTCTATGGCCTTCTCCACCGCAATAAAAGAACAAACTTTTTTCCATACGCTGCTTCTTTTCTTCTAAAGTAAGGGATTTAATACGTACCACATCAATCTGCATGTCTTCTGTCTCCGCTTGTGCATTTAGGCTACTTGTCGATATAATTACGCCGTGATGACTTGTATATTGTCTGGAGCGTTGGTCTTGGCAATGTTGAAATAGGCGGTTATTGCACTTTACAACTTGGCTAATGGCTTCGTTGAGCGTTCATGGATTAGGAAGAGATAACAACAAATCCTTCACGTCGTCCCTTAGACCCCAATAGAATTGGCTCATCAATGCTTCTTCATCCGAGTTGGTGTTGCATGCCAATTGCGTGAAATCCAATACATAGACTGATGCAGAGCGAGTCCCTTATCATACCAATCGAATTTTTGTTGTAGTCCACCAAGCCTTGTAATGCTCGCCAAATGCTTCTGTAAATGCCTCCAAAAAAGTCTCAAAATTGTTCAAAACTAGTGATCCTTTTTCAAATAGAGGAACAAACCACGATAGAGCTTGTTCCGTAAGCAAAGTTCCAACCAATCCAACGCGTGATTCCTCCGTCGGATAACGTTCGGATTGTAGAGCTGTTATTAACTTGATTTGATTGATAAAACCTTGAAACTTGGAGCGTGTGCCATCAAACTTGTCTGGAAGGCTAATTCGAGGTTCCTTTCGTTGTGGAAGTAATGGTTCTCGTTGAACCACAGATAAAGCTGCTTCTTCTGGTGCAGAAGCTCAAGGCTCATAAAGCCTAAATTGTACTATTCCGGATGTTCCATCATTATGAAGTCTTACAAAGGTTCCTTCCATCACCGTAGTTCTCTGTGATAACGTAGCAAGAGCATTCATAATGGCGTCCATCTTGGACTCCAAACTTTCACTCATATTAATGTCTTGACCTCCAACCATTCTAAAAGAAAGGAAGTAATTGTTTCTACAAAGAGGAAATATTGGTTTAGAAGAGGGTACTCCGCAACCTCTAAAACGCCTTAAGACCTTCAAGAAGAGGGGTAATCCACTCTCTCCAAGAAGAATAAGACTCCAATATTATGACAAAAAGATATCAGTTTAGAGGAGGGTAATCCGCAACCTCTAAAATACTAGTGT
>JAWRVF010002181.1:0-15847 GCA_036785485.1 Physcomitrellopsis africana
TTTACAAGTTTAAATTTGAGTTGAAAGAAGTTTTGAGGAGTTCGGGTGAATTTGAGTGAAATGGATAGATGAATCCCCTTTAGAATCTCGTTTAAGATTAGTGTCTTTTACAATGAAGTAAAGTTGTAGGTTGAAATCAAGTTATTTAAATATACAAAGAAGTTATGTGTTGGTTTTAAGACTCTTTAGGATTCAAAATTGTATGGTTTGTGGGATAATGTGGATAAAAGATTGTTTGATGAATATTTTTGAATATTTAAATAAATTTAATGTGTAATTCTCTATAGGTGGTGAGGAGATGAAATTAGAATATTTTTTATTATTTCATTATGGAATATCTTTTGGAATCAATCAAGTAATATATTTTTATGGTTTGGAGCTATTTACATGGTTTTTTCATGTCAAGATCTTCAAGCATCATGGATCATTATGACAAAATATCAAATACACAAGACATTTGTGGAGATACTTGGAAGCGATCTAAATTCTAAATTGGAGCATATAAGATTTTATTGAAGAAAAAAGACTTGTTGAATAGAAATCAATGTGCAAATTTGTGCAAGAAAATTAAATATGTTACAAAGGTTTTTGACCATGTATTGACTTGCACCAATGATGGATTGGAGTTTGGGCTTTTATTGGATGAGTTATTTTATATAATAAATAAATCTTATATATTAATAGAAAGTTGTGGAAAACCAAATTGGTATGAAGAGACAATCTTCCAATTGAATAACAAAGAGACTTTTAGGGAATTAATTTTGGATTTGAAATGTTGTTGTGATGTAGCAAGTGATATGCTTTTAAAGCATTATCCCAACAAATTTGAAGACATCACATCAATTACTTTTAATGTTACAACACATGATGAAGTAGAGGATGATATTAAATTTTTACATAATAGGTTGATCCATGCAATTGGAGAAGAATATTTTGAATATTACGGATTAGCAAAGCATCTACTACAAAGGTTGGACGATTTGGTTTGCATAGGTGGAGAATTAAATGATTTAAATTTATCATCGGATATGAAAAGTCTTGAAATTATAAAACTCATCAATGGAGGAAGTTATGGAGCTGTTTATGAATCAAAGTGGTTGGGACTTTTGTTTGCAACTAAAACAATGGAAGTTGCATGGAATATGATTTTTAAGAAAGAGGTGAGTATTCTAGCCAATTTATACCATCCTAACTTGATAACACATTATTTTGCAATGAAAGATAATGGTAATGAAAGTGGTGAGTCTTCTAAGACAATAGTAAAAATCAAATATTTGTATATGGGAATGGAATTGATGCAAACAAACTTAAATGACATGATGCAAAAAGAAGAGCAATTACCTTACATTTTTCTTATTGACATTATGCATCAAATTGTAAAAGGGATGTGTTACTTGTATGACATGCACATTGCACATTATGATCTAAAGCATAAAAATATTTTGATTAATATTTTGGAGACTAAAATTATGAATAAGATTGTTCGACATGCCATTGTGAAAGTAATTGATTTTGTAATGTCCAAGATTGAAGTTGGAAGCAATCCAAAAACTATGGAGGAAAAAGTTCTTTACGATACTATTGGATATATGGCTCCCGAGGTATTAAAAATCAAATTTCAAACAATGACAATGTGTCCTTTTGAAGCAGATGTTTATTCCTTTGTAATGGTATGTTCTAAGATTCTCTCAAAAAAAGATCCAATTGATATGGGTATTACAATAAAAGAGAGATTAGAAAGAATTGAAAAAGGTGAAAGGCCAAACTTACCTTCAAATTGTGATGAATTAAGTGAGCTTATTGAAGAGTGTTGGAGGTTCAATCCTTTGCATTGACCAAAGTTTGCAAACATTTGTGAAAGATTGAATTTACTAAAAAAAAAGGTTTTAGTTGGAATTGGTATACCAAATGTATCATATTATGCATCAAAAAATAATTGTCATCAAAATACAAAATTTCAGAATATAGATAATAGATTGCCATTGGTAAGACTTGTACTAAAAACTAAAGTAAATATGTATTGAATTAATTGTATGAACTGAATTTTATATTTGTACACATTTTTCTATGCTATAGTGATGTTTAGATGCCATCTTATGACTTCAAGTTAATAAGACTAGGTTAAAATATAATATATACATCATTCTTATTCTTTTGTTAATATATGGTTGAATTTCTAATTATAGGTTGATTTTCTCGAGGAAAAAATATTTGGTAGAGAAGAATATTTATCACAAATAAGACAACAGTGTGCAAATAAAGTGAAGGCATTATATCTAGTTGGAATGGGTGGAATAGGCAAGACCACAATAGCAAAGGCTTCATTGAATAATGTGAAGCACATGTTTAAAGCCGCATGCTTTGTTGAGTGCATTGAAAGTGGTGGTGATTGCTATACAACTTCTTGCAATATTTTAGAACAATTTGAAGTTAAATTGAAACCAAGAGATTTAAAAGAAGCTCAAGAAATGTTGAAATCATTCTTGATGAAGAACAAAACCATCTTGATCTTTGACAATATGAAGAATCAAAGTGAAATCGAAAATGTTGTACCTATGGATGACATATTTTCTAGCAATGGTAGCACACTGATTGTAACAACTCAAGATTTGAAGGTAACAAAGCATGGTAGTAAAAAAATTTGTAAAATAAATGTTGAAGGACTTGATAAAGAAACAAGTTTGAAGTTGTTTGTCACTCATTCTTGTGGTGAAGACAATTTGCCTAATGAATTTGTTGAGGTTGGCAAAAAGATTGTAAGAGCTTGTAATGGCCTACCCTTGAGTCTAAAAGTTATGGGAGCATTCTTAAGAGAGAAAAAGAGGTTGAGATGTTGAGAGCGAGCTTTACAAAAGTTGAAAAGGGGAAGTGACTTGGATGGAGATGAAAAGAATAGTGACTACAAGATTTGGAAGATATTAAGAATAAGCTTTGATAATTTGAAAGTTGAAGAGAAGAATATATTTTTGGACATATGTTGTTTTTCTTGTAATGATGTATGTCCACAAGGCATATCAAAAGAAAGAACATTGCGATTATGGATTAATAATAAAAAAAATATACTAGAACAAGATGTGGAATTAATATTAGATACATTGATTGACCAATTATTGATAAAAGTAAACAAAGATGGAATTATAAGAATACATAATCATGTACAAGACATGGATAGAAAGATTGTTGAAACTGAAATGGAATATAAGTACACTCGAATGTGGAAATTGAATGTAGATCCATTTTATGGATTATCAAGCAAGGTGATTTATCTAACTATTATCAAAAAGGCATGTGTAGAAGTAATGTAAATAGAAACCAATCAACTTTTTAAGGTTGAAATTTTTTATTTATATATCATCTCATATTTATTTTGTTGTTTAAATTTGTATGTATATTAAGTACACTACTAATATAGAATTCTAATCTTTTTGTATGTTTAATTGTGTTGGTTTATAGTTGAAGGGATTATTTTACAACCATCAAGACAACAATAATATTTGTGAAATAAGAAGTGCTTGTTTTTCATCACTTCAATTTTTAAGTTGTAATATTGGTGATTTTGCACCAAATATTGTTATAAGGATACTAAATATATTTAATGTGTTGATAAAAAAATCTCTTAGTTTGAAATATTTTCTACTAGATATGGCATTTCACATCAAATTAAAAGAAGAAATAATAGACAAAGTATTGCACATGCTATATGATAAAGATGTTTATAGAAAGTTTGAGAATTTAAATGTCTTACAATTGCAAAATTGTTCTTTTATAGAAAACTTTCCAAATTCATTCTTTAAAATTGCTACCTTATTAGAACTTGATTTACAAGGATGTTCAAATTTGATCATGCTACCAGATGAAATTCAATATATGACTTCTTTGAAAATACTTAATTTGATGGATTGTAAAAAGTTAAAATCATTATCAAGATCAATAGGAAGTCTTTTGTTTTTGAAAAATCTTAATATAAGTTGGTACTTAAAGTCGACATCGTTGTCAAATGAATTGGGCAATCTCACATCTTTGACTACCTTTGATATAAGTTGGTGCTCAAGCTTGACATTATTGCCAAATGAATTGGGCAATTTCACATCTTTGACTACCTTTGATATAAGTAGGTGTTTAAGGTTGACATCATTGCCAATGGAATTAGGGAGCCTCACATCTTTGACTACCTTTGATTTAAGTTGGTGCTCAAGCTTGACATCATTGCCAAATGAATTGGGCAACCTTATATCTTTGACTACCTTAAATATTAGTAAATGCTCAAACTTGATATCTTTGCCAAATAATTTGGGCAACCTCACATCTTTGACTAACTTTGATATAAGTGAGTGCTCAAGCTTGATATCATTGCAAAATAAATTAGGCAACATCACATCTTTGATTATTTTTAATTTAAGCGGGTGTTCAAGCTTGACATCATTGCCAAAAGAATTTGGCAACCTCACATCTTTGACTACCTTTGATATAAGTAGGTGTTCAAGCTTGACATCATTGCCAAATGAATTGGGTAACCTCACATCTTTAACTATCTTTAATCTGAGTGGGTGGTCAAGCTTGACATCATTGCCAAATGAATTGGGTAACCTTACCATTTTGACCACCTTAAATATTAGTGGATGCTCAAATTTGACATCCTTGCCAAATAAATTAAATAACTTTACATCTTTGACTACCTATAATATAAGTAGGTGCTCAAGCATGACATCGTTGCCAAATGAATTGGGCAACCTCACATCTTTGACTAAGTTGTATATGTGGAGGTGTTCAAGCTTGACATCATTGCCAAATGAATTGGGCAACCTTACATCTTTGACTACCTTAAATATTAGTGGATGCTCAAACTTGACATCTTTGCCAAATGATTTAGGCAACCTCACATCTTTGACTAATTTTGACATAAGTGAGTGCTCAAGCTTGACATCATTGCCAAATGAATTAGGTAACTTCACATCTTTGACTATCTTTAATTCAAGCAAGTGCTCATGTTTGACATCATTGCCAAATGAATTAGGTAATCTCACATCTTTGACTATCTTTAATCTAAGCGGGTGCTTAAGCTTGACATCATTACCAAAAGAATTGGACAACCTTATATCTTTGACTAATTTAAGTAAAAGAAGGTGTTTAAGCTTGACTTCATTGCCAAATAAATTAGACAATCTTGCATTTTTGACTACCTTCAATATAAGTGAGTGCTCAAGATTGATGCCTTTGCCAAATAGAAATTTGATGGAGGATGTTACAAAAGATGTCATGGAGATTGTTGCAAAAGAAAATGTTGTGGAAGATGTTACAGGACGAACATCTAAACAAGAATTTGAGGTTAATTAAATGAGATATTCATATATTATTTATGATTGATAATATAACATGATTGTATTATGATTTTATCTTTAAAAAATAATATTGGATATTTTTGAATTAGTAAATTTTATTTAATGGTATCATTAAATTATCTAAAAATAATTGAAATTATAGACATAAAAAAAAATAAATTAGTATCAATTTTTTAAAAAAAATTTATACTTATTACATATATATATGTATGTGTGTGTGTATGTGTGTATGTGTGTTTATTTTTTTCTATATATTAAATTATAATCATGTATATTTTTAATTATAGAAATTTCTAAAATATTATCTTTACATATTTTTATGAAGTAGTTTTTTATACATCAATTGAATAGTTAATATAATTAGTTATATGACATATCAAATCATTACATAGTTTCATTTATTAAAAATATGATATAATTATTTTTATTTTAATTAAATTTAATATTCTAATTACATATTTGTTATTTTTAAGGTTCATTTGACAACAAATGATATCAATTTCTTTCATAATCAAAGTTACAAACCACCTTTAATGGTTGCTATATCAGATAATGGTTTTATTTTATTTTTAGAATAGTTAATTTTTATATAATTTTTAAAAAAAACTTTTATATCAAATTAATAGATGTGAGCAATTTAATGATAGATTATGTGTATTTTTACAGATGTATTTGAAATTGATGAGAATCTCAAAATGATAAAAGTTTTGGAAGAAGAAATGATGAAAATTGATTGTATTTCTCCAACATTGAGTCTTGACACTCAATGCTTGCTTTATGAAAAAAAAAAAAAGTATTATTTGTTATTTTAATGAATTAAATAACTTATTTGAATTTTATTTTGAAGATTACAAAAGCATGGGAGAAATTATTGGTATTGGATTAGATTATGCCAAAGTGAATTTAGAAGAAGGATGGCAAGTAAAAGTTATTGAAATTTCCAAGCAAGATTGGAAGAATATTTGGAAGAATTTTGAGTCAACTTCAAATACGTTATTGGTGACTTTACATGAATCTAAAGAACATTTGAACATTGAAGGTGATTTGAAAAGCACCCCAACATGTATTAAAATAGAAAGACCTATGTTGTGAGATATTACAAAATATTTTATTTTGAAAGCAACCATTTCTTCATTATCTTCAAAATTAGGAGTTATTTCAAGTGATCATGTAAACACTTCTAGTGATATGAAGACAAGGTCACCTGGTTCTAATCAAAAAATCTCCAATTTTTCCAAAAATAATATTAATAGTAGTGACAACAATTTGTCACAACGTTTGATTCAAGCTATGAAAATAATTTTGTATGAAAACTCTTCAAACTATCAGTTAAAGAAAAATAATGAAGATGATCATAATAGTGGTTCTTTAAATAATCTTGATTCTAATGCTATAACAATAATATATCTTGAATTATTACAAGGTGGATGTTTTTTAGATGATGAACAAATTGATAATGAAATACAAAGATTGAAATGACAATTGAACAACACTATTCATATTCAAATAAAGTTTACTTTTATCAAAGAAGATGATAACAAAGAAATCCGAATCATAGTAGGACCTGTATCATTTCAATTTAGTGCAGAAAATGAGCAAAATTATATGAAAATTAGACGATTTGGTTGGTTTCACAACTTCCTTGATGCATCTTTTCAACCCCAAAATTCAGATTATGCAAAGCTTGACACTTCATTGAAGGCCCTCGATGTTGAGAAAATACAAAAAACTTATACAATAGCTACCTCAGAAGCAAATACAAAACAAAATGAAAAGTCATTGAGTTTGGGAGGAAATGTATCTGCTGTATCAATATTAACATTGAAGTTGGGGACAAATTTGACATGGTTAAAATCTAATATTAAATCTAAAAATGTTAAAAATAATATTATGTGATGTTGTGAATATATTAAAGGTGGATTTTACATCACTCAAAAATCAAACTTGGCATCTTCAAAATTAAAATATACATATCTTTCTCCTGATTACAAGGTAGATTTAGACCATAGAAAACTCTTAAATGAGACTTATAGAAATAATATTTGTGCTTTTCCTATTTGCATCCCTCAAGAAATAAAGTTTGAAGGTACTTGGCAACCGGATTATGTGATAAGTAATTCCCAAAAAATGGTGGAGTATATTTTTAAAGCATCTAGAATGGTAATGATGACAGACATGAAAATCATTAATAATAATATCAAGGAGAGTAAGAGATTATGGGATTTTTTCAAATCAAGTAAATTAAAAGCAAAAGAAGAAATAAATGTTCCTCTTCAATTTAAACAAAGATATACAAAACATCTATATCTCAACCATGCAATGATGCATTTAAGTGGTAAAAGATATAAAGTGCGTGAATGACCAAAACAAAGACCATTGAATCAAATGGAGCCTGAGACATATCTTACCAATCATCAAAGTTTGCAGTTGCCAGATTGACTTGAGACTCTTGTAGATGTGATTCCTAAAATATCACCTTAACTAATAAATATGGATTTAGAGGAATTATAAACAACCTATAATAATAGTGTTAAAGGCTTCTTTGAGCTTATTATTCAAAAGCTTAGCTTTTGTTGTTTCAGTGATTTAAGTACTAATTATTTTTATGACTATTAACTTGGCACATAAACAAGTTTCCATGCACTTGTTTACTTATAAGTGCGTAATGTCATTGTTGATCTAGTTATATTTTTATATTCAAAAATTCTAATTAGACAAGCCTAATACTTTAAAATAATTATATATTTAAATTAAACAAATGATAGAATTAATGTTTGTATTTATATCATCATGATAGAATCTAAAACTTTGACAATAAAAATTCATTTGATGAAAAGATTTGTGCTTCTTCTAAAATATCTTGTAGTGATTGTTTTCATATCATATAATTGTATGAAAGAAATGACAATATTTTATTTTATTTTTTATTACATAGAAATATAACTATTGATTTATATAATATCTTTTTATCATAAAGTTTAAAATCCAATATTATTAATCTTATTTTATTGAATGATCTTGCCACTTTAAGTGAAATGAATCTTTTTGGATGATTTTTTGAGATTAAAATCATACTTGCATTTTATGAAACAAAACATGTTGATCTATTTATAATTCCCTTGATTTGTTTGGATGCATTTTGTAGCAATTTTATATATGCTATTAAAAAAATAAGCATATTTTTTATTTCTTTTGGTGTATTTTATATATCTTCAAAGTTGAAAATCAATTGTTAAAAAAAACAAATGAATCTTAATTAAAGCCAAAATTTTTTTGGCTTTGGAATTCAAAAGATATAGTAGCATAAGAAGATGATAAGTTCTAGTACTTCTTAATTAATACTCACAATTTCTTGTATATCCTTGTAAGAATAAAATTCACCTTGTAACCTAAAATACAAGATGGTCTTAATTAAGAGTTGTTATAATTTATGATTTAAAATATATGGAATAATAAATAACAATAAAAGAGAAAAATAATACAATATAAGGGAAGTATGTGCAATTAAGCAATTATACACTATAAAACTAGTCATAGTATGTTTATTAGATTTTTATATAATAAAAAGTAAAAATTATATTTTTAAATAAAGATTTTTTTTTTTATCTTTTTAATAATATAAAAAATATATAAATTTAAATTACTATGAATAAGTTATGATAGTTTTAAAATAAAAGATAAATAATAAAAAAATTAAGTAAATAATTTTTACTTCAAGAATAATTTGTTTAAGAAATCAAAAATTTGAACTTCCCTAAGGCTCACAAGTAATGTGTAAGAGTGTCTTAGAGAGGCCACAAGGCCTTAGTCTTATCCTCTTACCTACATCCAAGGTGCTACAACCCATATGGGATTTATGCACCTTGTTTCTTATAAAGACTATACTAGTTGTTGGTCCTCCTATTTTCTATTAGTAGAATTTATTTTTTTATATTTTTGACTTCATCATGGTATTCAAAAACATTCAATTAACTTAGGAACCTTGTATGGCCTTCAAATCTTGCTCCATTTTTTCATAATGGCTCTTAAGGTGGTAAAACTCATTTTTACCAAAATCTTCAAAATTATTCTAAAAATTCCTAAAAAATTTTAACTTAATTTTTTATAAATTTTTTAAAAATTTATAATATTTTTTAAATGATAATATTAATTTAAAATTATTTTATTCTATCTTTGTAATTTTTTTTAATAATAAAATTAATTTAAATTAATTAAAAATTTTATTTTTTATATTAATAATTACAAAGATATGAGTTTTTTTTTTCATGCTTTTTCTATCTACTAAGTAATATTTATATTTTTTAAATAAATAATATATATGGATAATTATTTTTAAATAATTTAAAATTTTAATTTTAATTAATCCATCAATTAAAATTCATTGGTGGAACTTACAGTCCTTAAGAATTTTTTTCAGCCTAAATAATTTTATAATTCTTTAAAGTTAAAAATATCATAAGACTCTTGGTTGTAAATTTTAAATAGTCATGTCAAGAGAAAGATGAGGCTCTCTTATTATTATTAGAGAGCATAATTAATAATATTATTATGACAAATTGTAGAGTTATTATTTACATCTTTGGATTTAGATATTCTTGAGTTTTGATTCTTCAACCATATTACAACTCTAAGAAATACAAGCATGCTTTTTACAAGTAATTACATATAAAAGCTTTAATAACAAAGAATGATTTGTTAGTCCACATTCTATATTAAGGCTTTGTAATGTCATAGAATAGTGGTATTTTTTTAAAGGTATTAAAATTTATAAATAATTTTTTTAAATTAAAAAAATAAAGAGAAAAGACTAGCCAAGAGCCTATAAAAAGAGATAAATATGATAAGTTTAAGAAGGAATTAGAAAAGGCCATTAAGATGAACATTATTCAATTCATATTGCTAAGTTTTTATGAATTTATATGTACATTGCTAATGTGGATAGTAGCTAGCTAATAATTATTAACTTCTTTTTAAAATATAATTTGAATATTGGCATGATGACATTTTTTAAAGTTTTTTGCTATATAAATGGTATATTTATATAAATTTGGAAAAATATTCGTTAATAAAAATATAAATTGATGATTGTCTAGTGAAGTATATTTATTATTTAATATATGGCAAGATGAGATAATGCCTTTAGAGAAGATAACTAATAGAGAAATTGACAAAATAACTAATAAAGTGTTTTATTTACAGAGATATATGTTGTAAAGCTAATCTAATAAGAATAATGATTAGACAAGTGCTTCAATAAATAAATCTTTGTAGAACCAATTAAATACAATAAAAAAGTCCATTGTATTATGCATTGGGTATTTGATTGTAGAAGATAAATTTATATTTTGTAACTAATTAAAGACTTAATAATTCTAATAAAATCTTAAATAAATTCTAATTGAATCTTTAATAATCTTAATCAAATTCTAAAAGAATTATATAGAAAATTTAAAGAAATTCTAATAAAATCATAAAAAAAACTTTAAAGAAATCTTAAATTTATATAAAAAAATAAAAAATAAAAATAAAAAATAAAAAATCATAAAAAAACCTTAAAAAAATCATAAAGAAATATTAAAAAATCCTAAAGAAATTCTAAAGAAATTCTAAAGAAGTTCTAAAGAAATTATAATGAAATCTTAAAAAAACTTTAAAATTATTCTAAAAAAATCTTAATCAAATCTTAATTAGATTTTATTACAAATAGAACAATAATATACAAATAAATTAAAGGCATTGTATCTTGTTAGAATGAGTGGAATAGGCAAGACTACAATAGCAAAGATTACATTAAATGATGTGAAATACATGTATAAGGTCTCATACTTTGTTAAATGTATTAAAAGTAGTAGTGATTGCTATACGATTTCTTGCAATATTTTAAAATAATTTGAAGTTAAATCAAAATTAAGAGATTTAAAAGAAGTTTAAGAAATATTGAAATCATTCTTGATAAAGAACAATACCAGCTTGATCTTTGACAATGTGAAGAATCAAAGTGAAATTGAAGATATTATACTTATAGATGATATATTTGCTAGCAATGGTAGCACATTGATTGCAAGAACTTAAGATTTGAAGGTAATAAAGTATTGTGATAAAGAAATTTGTATAATAAATGTTAAAGGACTTGAAGGAAAAAGAAGTTTAAAGTTGTTTGTCACTCATTCTTGTGGCCAAGACAATTTGCCTAATAAACTTGTTAAGATTGCCAAAAAGATTGTAAAAAATTACAATAGCCTATACTTTAGTCTAAAGGTTATAGAAGCATCCTTAAGAAAATAAAATAGGGTTGAGATTTTAGCAACAAGCAATATAAAAGTTGAAAATGGAAAGTGACTTGGATGGAGATGAAAACAATAGAAAATATTAAATTTAAAAGATATTAAAAATAAAACTTGACAATTTGAAAGTTGATAAGAGGAATATAATTTTTGATATAAGGTTTAAATTTTAACGTTTAGGATTTAAGATTTAGGATTCTGTAGTTTTTAAGATTTAAGATTTAAAATTTTAGAATTTAGAGTATAGGATTTTAGGATTTTAGAGTTTAAGATTTAGAGTTACAAGAGTGTTCTAGAGGTTTTAGGGGTCTTAAACTATTAACATTATAAGTTAGGATTTAGGATTTATAAATCTTAATTTTAATCCTAAAATATGTATCAATCAAGGATTAGAACCTTCTATACACGTGTTCTTATTCTTCTTGGACATGTGTCCTAATATCAATACTAGTCTACATTCCTAACTTTTGTCACTTCTTCCTTCTATACCTCCTGCATTGTATTGTGTTATATTTTATGCATGTATCATGACAAGTTCCTTATTATTATAAGAACTTTTGAATTAGAAAATATATCTAGAAACATCTGCATGAGCACTCCTTTATTAATGTCCGTTGTTGTAGATTGTTGCATCATAGGCAAGGATCTTCTCCACTCCTTTGCTAATATTAAAAATTCATCACCTAACAAAATACTACCAATGCTAACTAAAAGAACTTGATATACATAACAATAGTTAGCCTCAAAGGAAACTGTTTTTTTTCTTATTTGACATAAGCTTCAATATCAATATGCTTGGGTCATAAAGGCTTTGTGATTGCATCTGCAACGCACTGATCAACATCCAATCAAAGATCCCATTTGATAGTTGAGGATGGAATAAATTCATTCTTTGCTTGTCGTAATTTGGGCGATATATTAAAGCTAAAGAGAGGCAGTGGCAACCGCTAATCCAGCCACTCTGCCTAAGTAAGATTATCTGCATGACAAGTAATCGTGGTAAAAATCATAATTCTAAAAGAAAAGATACAACTCCAAAAGAAAAGATAATAATTAGAGGAGAGGATCAAAGCACTATCCATGATGTACTAATAAAATATAGTAACACAACAACAAATTAGAACCAAATCACTAAGTCAATGTTTCAAAGCCTTTAGTATACAATAATCTTGAAAAACAAAATAGAAATATTACCATATACAATATTTCTTTTTAAAACTTGAAATAAAGAAACAAAAACATCGATCTTAGAAAGACGCTTTATATAAAATAACATTCAACCTTATTATCTGGTTGACAGTAGCTATAACCAATAATGAAAATTAATCCTTCAAAATCCTAAGTGTACAATGCATCTTGGGATACAACCAAGAAGAAGAGGTACTAATATTTCACTCCCAACTATGGATTAAACAAACCCTAATTATCAAGATTTTAGAGAGGCCTAAAATATCTATCAAACATATCACCAAAATCCTCTAAAGTGGCAACAACAAAAAGCACAAAATAACGTATAGATTGAAAGCACAAGTGAGACATACTAAAAATTAATTAAAAAATTTAAAATTACAAAAAAACTCGGGACTAGGTGTGAGGATAAATTTTCATCCTTCAATCCAAGTTACAAGGTGGCCTCACTTAAAAATTACTTGTAATTGGTGGTGTGAAGTAAAGAAAAAAATAACAAGTACAACAAGAATAACAACCACAAAAACAAGAGAAGTATAGGATATCAAGTAAGTACACAATTCAAAACTATATTATAATTTGTTTATTATATTTTTATCTAATAAAAAATAAAAATAAAAAATAAAAATTATATTTTTATTCAAATAATTTTTTTATCTTTTTAATGGTATAAAAAGTATATAAATTCAAATTACTATGAATAAGTTATGATAATCCAAAAATAAAAGATAAATAATAAAAAAATTAAGTAAAAAATTTTTACTTCAAGGATAACTTGTTTAAGAGATCATGAGTTTGAACCTCACCAAGACTCACAAGTAGTATATAAGGGTGTCTTAGAGGGACCACGAGGCCTTAGTCTTATCCTCCTACCTACATCCAAGGTGTCACAACCCATATAGGACTTGTGCACCTCTCTTCCTACAAGGACTATACTAGCTGCTGGTCCTCCTATTTTCTACTAGTAAAACTCATTTTTTTGTAATTTTGACTTCACTATGGTGTTCAAAAATACCCAATTAGCCTAAGAACCTTACATGGCCTTCAAATCTTACTCCAATTCTTCATAATGGCTCCCAAGGTGGTAAAATTCATTTTTATCAAAGTCTTAAAAATTCTTCTAAAAATTCCTAAAAAATTCTAAATAAACTCTAAATAAATTCTAAAAATTCTTTAAATTTTTTTAAAGTGATTGTATCAATTTAAAACTATTTTATTCTACCTAGGTGATTTTTTATAATAATAAAAGTAATTTAAATTAGCTAAAAATTTTATTTTCTATATAAATAATTAAAAAGACATGAGATTTATTTCTCATGCTTCTTCTACCTACTAAGTAACATTTATATATTTTCAATAAGTAGTACATAGAAATAGAAGGCCATTGTAGACATTGGTCTCAATAACTAAATGCTAATTCTTATAATTAAAAAAAATACTAAATCAACTAAGATAATTACCTCCAAGACTTACTAGGATCTTATTTCTTTCTCACTAATATTATTTTTCTTCATTTAGTACCATCTAAATACTTCTTTACTTTACAATTGTAGATTTGGTACTCTAAATATATTTTTTTATCCTAAAACAACTAATAAATCAATTTAATGACTCATACCAAGTGAAAGCATAGATCAAACATTAAAACAAGCACTACCTCATCTCTTCAAGCCGGTCATTAAGACATCATACAATGAATATAATTCATGAATGGCCATCATATATTATACAAGAAGATGCCTACAAACATCAGACAAGAGTGTTATGCAACAAATATACATTCGACTGCACATTCTAGGCATTGAAGCAAATTATGCATTTTCACTCACTTAAATACAATCTGATACAATTGATAAACTAGCATACTTTCATCAGAGAGTTTTAGCAAGAATCTCAAAAATAGATGGTACCATGTCAACGAATTTGCTATAGTATAAACCACCAAAATAATATGTTTATAAATTTAGATATGTGTTAGAATGGTTAATAAAATAAATTAATGGGATTGATAGAAGAAACTTTATTTTATTTTACTTGTTTTGATTATGGTATTTAAAAATTATAAGATCTAAATGTTTAGTATGAAGCCGTGAGAGAAGGTGGGGACTTAAGGATGAAAATTTAAGCTAGTAAGAGGCTAATTGGGAGTGATGAAATCAAGCCATGGTCGGATGAAGGCAAGGAATAGGGAACTTCATCCCTATTGGTCGAATACCATGCCCAATGGGCTTTGAGGAGGCTGCCCGCGACCTTAACAGGGGTTTTCGGCAACTTCAAAAAAGGGGATTTGCAATTTCAGAGGTAGGGTTGTAAATTTTAGGCGATTTGGAGTTAGGGTGAAGAAGATATACTTGTTCAAAGTTAGAGAGTGGATTTTATACATACTGTCACTCTTTTGCGGTTTCGAGGAGTTGTACGGAGGCTTTTGGAGATCGGATGGTGCGGTTGGAAAGGTGATTTCAAGATCTACGTCTGTTACGAAGGAATTCTTAAGTTTTGAGTTTAGACGAAGGAGATTTGAAGAGTTGAAGACAGCGCATCCAATTCCAAGGCAGTAAGTAGACCGTTTTGTTGATGGTGATGGGATTTGCTATATCTTAAGTTTTTGGACGAATTTTTGTCTAAAAATTTCCAAGAAGGTGTATTATTGTGCTAAGAAGCTATACATCAAAGTTATATAGCATTTGGACTTTTAGATTGTGAGATATGAAGAATTTAGTACACGGGTGTTTGTAAACAAGGGTTTAAAGCTACTGCTAGGGTTTTGGCGATATCTAAAGATCGATAATGAATCAACGGTTGAAATTTGTGGTGGTAGTTGTGAAGAATATATCAGTACTTCATGTAAATTTGGAGTAGTTTTGGACGGTTGGATTAAAAGTTATGGGTTATTGAAGTTCGGGAAAAATTCTCTTCCTACGGGGGGAATGAGGGTTTAGAGTATTTTGTTATGTTTTGAGTGGTTTGAGGAAATTAGGCTTGTGTATTGGGTGTAATAGCCCTATGGAGATCTCTCTTATATAAAATTCGGGGTTT
>JAWRVF010002182.1:0-15762 GCA_036785485.1 Physcomitrellopsis africana
GTTGCTTGAGAAAGCTCCCTTAGTTGGTGGAAGAAGCTTCAGATAGTATATATTGGAGTCGAGGCTGAAGAGTTCTTCAGTCTCGACAACACATCTCTTGGAGCTCTAGCTCACCTCTTCGGTGTTGTTTTTGTACTCATCTGATATAATCTAGCTCTTATCAGTTTTTCTTGAACTCTTTGTTTAGATTTCTTGTTCGACATTTTACGTCCGTGACAGGTTGTCGAGACTACTCTCATCTTAAAATATCACAGCTAGTTTCTTCTTGTTGGAGTGTGGATTATGCCTCTTCTTGAAGGTACACTAGTGTTTTAGACGTTGCGGATTACCCTCCTCTAAATTGAAATCTTTTCCGTCATAATAATAGAGTCTTGTTCTTCTTGGAGAGAGTGGATTATCCCTCTTCTTGAAGGTCTTAAGGCGTTTAAGAGGTTGCAAAGTATCCTCTTCTAAACCAATATTTCTTCCTTGTAGAAACAATTACTTCCTTTTTCTTAGAATGGTTGGAGATCAAGACATTAATATGAGTGAAAGTTTGGAGTCCATGATAGACGCCATTATGAATGCTCTTGCTACGTTATCATAGAGAACTAAAGTGATGGAAGGAGTCTTTGTAAGACTTCATAATGGAGCATCCAGAATAGCACAGTCTAGGCTTCATCACCCTTAAGCTTCTACACCAAAAGAAGCAGCTTTACTTGTGGTTCAACAAGAACCATTCCTTCCACAATGAAAGGAGCCTCGAATTAGTCTTCTAGACAAGTTTGATGGCACATGCTGTTGTGGCAAAAGTTCGCTTCAGATAGATGCAAGGTCCCTCTTTACAATCAAGTTGGATCCAATATGCACGAACTTTCTTAAATTTTTCTTTTATAGTCACAAAACCATGCGTATAATAAATCAACAAACTAGAAGCTTGAAAATTTATAAATCAAAATCCAGTCATTTATATAAGTTCAAATTTTGGAAGCATAGAGTTCACTTCTTTAGTCATCTTCACAAAAATTCTCAACCGTGAATTCATTACTGATCACCAAATATCATCAAAATATTAGCAAGTAATTATATAAGTAAAACCAAACCAGAAACTTGAAAATTCATAATTGAAGATCCAGCCGTTCAAATAAGCTCAAATTTTGGGAAAACATATTTCATACCTCTGACTATTGTCACATAATTTTTGAGCTGTGAAATCATTGTCGATCAATAGATAACACCAAATCCTTGGCAGATACTTTTAGAAGTCAAATCTCAACCCGAAACTTGAAAATTCATAATTGAAGATCCAGCCATTCAAATAAGCTCAAAATTTGGGAAAACATAACTCATACCTTTGATCTTCATCACATAAATTTTGAGCTATGAATTCATTGTTGATCGTTAGATATCACCAAATCCTTGGCAGATACTTTTAAAAGTCAAAACCCTAGACACCTGAGAACAAATTTGCCATTACTCCCTAATCAAAGTTTCAATTGATATGAGATTCTAGACATAGATTTTTTATAGTATAAGTAATATGTACACAAAAAATGAGCTTCAAATTCTTCTTGAAACTCAAGTTCTAGCTTAAAGCAAACCCTTCTATTTATCTAACTTCTTTAAAACCCTAGTTTAGTTTGCTGGGTTTAACTAGCCATATCTCACTCATTTTAAACTCATTTCTATCAATTCTTGGACATAAAATGTATAGCTTGAAGTCTAGTTTCTAATCCAACTTTTGGATTTCTTGCTAGTATCTTAAAACTTCTAATACACCCTGAAAAGTGACAGTAGGTGTCATATTAGTAGTCTAAGTTCAAACAAGCATATCTCTCTCATCTAAGCTCCGAATCCTGCGTTTCTACCACCTATACTCATGCCAAGAAGACGCTCTCTCTGAATACGTCTTTCTATTTTCTAAAAAACCCTGTCTTCTTCTCCTCCGAGCTCGTCAAGAAAGTCGCAGCCAAGGTCTTCAAAGTTCAAGTCAACATTTAATAGTTTAAAGTTATAAAAACCCCAAATCTAATCCTCCAAGTCAGTAGTATTAATGGTAGCCGACTATTGACATCCAAATCTACTATTTATCCTTGGTAAATCCTAAATTCAATCTCAAAGTCAAAACTCCTTATATCTACAAATATAACCCCGAATCTACTAAAATCTAAGATTGGAAAAAAGATAAAAGAAATAAAAGAAAGTTTCAAGGCTAGATCAAAGTTAAAGTTAAGATTAAAGATAAGGTAAAAATTTAACCAAAGAAAAAGAAAGAAAGTGAGAAATTTTTCCTAAATTATATAAAAACTTAGATTGGTAAGAAGAAAGAAAGAACTTAATAAAATTTTGAAGTAAAGATAGTTAAGTTAAGTTTCTATATATGGATGTATTTACTTCACGACAGTACTCCAAGTTTCAAGGTTTTGTCAATCAAATCAAGTTAATAATAGCTCTACAACTCGAATGTTATTCGACGGAGGAATCACGCGTTAGATTGGTTGGAACTTTGCTTATAAGACAAGCTCTATCGTGGTTTGCTCGTCTATTTGAAAAAAGATCACCGATTTTGAACAACTTTGAGACTTTTTTGGAGGCATTTGCAGAAGCATTTGGCGAGCATGACAAGGCTCGGTGGGCTACAACAAAAATTTGATCGCTACAACAAGGGACTTGCTCTACATCAGTCTATCCATCGAATTTTAGGCAATTAGCATGCGACATCAACTGGGATAAAGAAACATTGATGAGTCAATTCTATTGGGATTTAAAGGACGATGTGAAGGATTTATTGTTATCTCTTCCTTATCCACAAATCCTCAACAAAGCCATTAGCCAAGTTGTGAAGTGCGATAATCACCTATTTCAACGTCGCCAAGATCAACGCTCCAGACAATATACAAGTCGTCACAGCGCAATTACAATCGACAAGTAGCCTAAATTCACAATCAGAGACAGAGGACATGCAGATTGATGCCGATGCGTGTCAATCCTTCTTCTACAGAAAAAAGCGGCTGATATGGAAAAGGTTTGTGCTTTATTGCACGGTTGAGAAGGCGAGCCATTTGGAAGCGTCTAAAACCGAAAATGGATCTGACCTCCGAGAATAGAGGTCACGTTTGTTGAGCGAGGATGCTTTCGATATGATAGGAATGGTCGCAGTTAGACAAATCGATACCAAGATGTTTCTCTTTTCTACCTTTCGATTCACCCATTGTTTTACAATTCTTTTATCTTTTGGTCTTAAAAAACTAAAAACCTTAGCCTTATTAGATTCAGGCACATCTGCTTGTTTCTTAGATCAAGAATTTGCTAAACATCACAAAATTCTCCTAGTACAGAAATTCAAACCTGTTCACGTAGAAGTAATAGATGGACGACCTTTATTATCTAATAGTGTCATCTATGAATCAAAACCTATAGAGGTGATGTTAAAAGACTATAGTAGTTATATTATTTTCAATATTATTAGCACCCCGTCAAATCCTGTTATTCTTGGTCTTTCTTGGTTGAAAAAATATAATCCATCCATAGATTGGAGATTGTGGAGGATAACATTTCCCATAGAACAACCTGAGGACAAACCTGGAAGAAGACCCCAAACTAAAAAATCCTTGTTCATTGGAGCAAGAACATTTATAAGAACGTGCAAGGAAGGTACACCATTGTTCATTTATGCGACTCCAACTAGTAGAGATCAGATTTCAACCACAAGTATATCAGAATAATATAAGGATTTTCAAGACGTGTTCCAAAAGAAGTATATTGACATGCTACCAAAACATCGACCATATGATTGTGCCATAGAATTACAAGAAGGAGCACAACCGCCTTTTGACCCAATCTACAACTTATCGCAGACAAAGTTGGCTGACTTGCGGAAATACATTGACGAGAACCTAGCCAAGAACTTCATTTGTCATTCAAAGTCGCCAGCTGGGCACCAATCTTATTTGTGAAGAAGAAAGATGGCTCACTACGGATGTGCGGGACTATCGAGGTCTCAACAAGGTGACAAAGAAGAATCGCTATCCATTACCTTTGATCTCTAGTCTTCTGGAATAACTTGGACGTGCAAAGATCTTTACAAAGATTGATATAAGAGGAGCTTACAACCTTGTGCGAATCAAAGAAAGAGATGAATGGAAGACAACTTTTTGTACAAGGTATGGTCATTTTGAATAGAATGTCATGCCATTTGGTCTTATCAATGCTCCAGGGGTCTTTCAACACATGATGAATAATATTTTTTGAGAATATCTAGACGATTTTGTTGTCATCTATCTGGATGATATCTTGATATTTTTTGAGAATAAAGAAGAGCATGAGAAGCACATTCGTTTGGTACTGGAAAAACTACGCGAGCGAGGACTCTATGCCAAATTGGAGAAGTGCTTATTTCACCAAACTGAGATAGAGTTTTTAGGGTTTGTTGTGACTACGGAAGGCTTGAAGATGGATTCCAAGAAGGTGGAAGCAATTAAGTCCTGAGAAGTTCTAAAGACGGTTAAAAATATACAATATTTTCTTGGCTTTGCTAACTTCTATCGGATCTTCATCAAAAATTATTCTCAAGTTGTTGCTCCACTCAATCAATTAACATGTAAGGATAAGCTCGAACGGGGACGTCTAGCGAAAAAATCATTTCAAAATCTTAAAATGGCATTTACTATGGCTCCAATCTTGGTACCTTCAAACTTTACAGAGGCATTCAATTTGGAAACTCACGCTTCGGATTTTGCTTTAGAAGCCATACTTTTGCAGATCGGCATTGATAATAAACTTCATCCAGTTGCATTCTATTCACGGAAGTTTTCTGCGACTAAGATCAACTATAAGATTCATAATAAAGAACTGCTTGCTATACTGGATTCTTTCCAAGAGTGGCGTCACTTCCTCAAAAGAGTTTATTATCCCATGACCGATATACATCACAAGAATCAGCACTTACGTTAGCTTGTTTAAACTATCACAAGTCAGTTTGAATATGTCGCCATTCAAGTTTGACTGCTATATCATCAATTCCTGTAAGAAGGATTATCAAATGCTTAGACAAGAAGATCACATTCATACTAAAGAATGGAGTAAGCAACGCTTGATCAATAGCGATGATATCATAGCCAAAGCAATTCGGTGATTTAGTATTGTCGTTATTAATCGATGTCGACTTCCTAACTAGATACGCATCATTGAATAGTCTTTGATATCAAGCAGCATATCAATGATGACAAGTTCAAGGTTGAAGGAAATCTCTTATATTTTGAGGAACAGTTGTATATCCCAAAAAGGCCAGCACAACTTCGAGTCCTTCAATCTCGTCATGATTTTCCAATTGCGGGACATTTTGGATTCAATAAGACCTTAGAACTTATTTTCTAAGATTTTTGGTGGCTCCAAATGTGGAAGGATGTGAAATATTTTGTCCTCTCTTATGACATTTGTTCAAGATTCAAAAACCCTCGACATCACCCTTATGGACTTCTACAGCCATTGCCTATTACCCGTCATCTATGGTCTTCAATTTCCATAGACTTTATTATAAATCTGCCGCCATCAAATTTATTTGACAGCATCTTTGTTGTGATGGATTGACTTACCAAGATGGTACATTTTATCCCTTGCAAGAAGACATCATTAATCAAAGACATAGCAAGGCTCTTCCTTGATAATGTGTATTAATATCATGGTCTATCAGATGATATCATGTCGGATCGAGGAACCCAATTTGTATCAAAGTTTTGGAGATCTTTTTTTAAAATATTGAAGGTGGACATCAAGCTTTCTTTGGCATTCTATCCTCAAACTGACGGCCAAACGGAACAGGTGAATCAAGTTTTAGAACAGTATTTATAATGCAGCATCAATTATCAGTAAGATGATTGGACTGCATATCTACCGCTAGTCAAGTTTGCATATAACAACACCCTTCATGAATTGATTCAAAAAACACCATTCTTTTCCAACTATGGATACCATCCAAAGCTTGATCTATTGAGTCCGTCAGCAAATAACAACCCAGTAGCTGAAGGATTGGTGCAGCAGCTATCGGAGCTTCAAACCACATTGAAGCTTCAATTACAAATTGTCCAAGAGTCTTACAAAACATCCGCGGATAAATTTTGGAATCAGGCACCTAATTTCAAGATTAGAGATAAAATATGGTTGCTTCGACGGAATATCAAGACCAAGCGGCCATGTGATAAGTTGGACTACCGGAGATTGGGACCATTTGTTATCCAAAAGCAGATCAATCCTGTGGCGTACCGCTTAGAGTTACTAGCTGCTATGAAGGTACACCCTGTCTTTCATGTTTCTCTGTTAGAGCCTTATCGAGAATCGTCTTTTCCTGGAAGAGTGCAATGTCCGCCATCTAGTATAGAAATTGAAAGTAATAAAAAATATGAGGTGGAAAGGATACTAGATTCACGGCAAAGATGGAATAAATTAGAGTACTTTGTGCATTGGAGCGGCTACGATATTAATGAAAGAACATGGAAACCGGCCAAAAATCTTGCTAATGCGTCGCGAAAGATATGGGAATTCCATCGACAATATCCTAATAAATCAAAAATTGGTCATTAATGAAGCGTGAAGATGAAGCCCTCTCTGAAAAAATGAATAGAAAAGAGATCCAAGTCTTATCAAAACATAACTTATTGTATTTTGTAGTATCAAGATATCTAATATCAAGATATATTTAGATATGACTAGTGAGAATGTAGATACTGTACTAGTGGTACTATCTCAACTGAGTAGCTTATGACGTTGACCTCGAGATGAAGAATGAGAAGAGCCAAGAAGACGTCGAAGAATATTAAGCACCAAGTCACTTGTAATTATCTTTGAAGTTGAACCAACTCATGCAAATAGTGGTGAAGCGATATTTTTAGGTTGTTTCTACAATGAAGATACAGAAGTTCAAGCATGGTCTCAAGTGGAAAGAATTGATCATTATCGGTGGCTACAAGGATCCATGAATCATCTGCCTTGTGTACGACAGCTGGAGTATATTGTAGAGACTATGCGACAAATTTTTGATTTCCTACGTTTATGAGTATACATCTCAAATGGCTTCTCGGAGACCTCGAAGCTAGAGGAGGAGGTGATGTCAAGGACATACTTGTTAGAACCTTCTAGAACATTCTAAAAATTTCCTAGAACTCTCTAGAACCTTCCAGAGCCTTCTAACATCTTCCTAGTTGGTAGAAGTTGCTTGAGAAGCTTCTTAGTTAGTAGAAGTTTCTTGAGAAGCTTCCTAGTTGGTGGAAGTTACTTGAGAAGCTTCCTAATTGGTGGAAGTTGCTTGAGAAGCTTCCTAGTTGGTGGAAGCTGCTTGAGAGACTTCTTTGGTAGGAGTATATATTTGAGTCGAGGCTGAAGAGTTCTTCAGTCTCGACAACACATCTCTTGGAGCTCTAGCTCACCTCTTTGGTGTTGTTTTTATACTCATCTGATTAATTCAATTCTTGTCGGTTCTTCTTGAACTTCTTGTTTAGATTTCAAGTCTATATTTTGTGTCCGTGACAGCTGACCATAAAGCTTCTTCTAATGTGTCTATCGGTAGAAAAGCTATATATTTTTTTACCTCTTTATGTAATCCATTCAAGAACCATGTTTTTTTAAATAAGTCATGAGATTCAAGAACAAGTTTATTAGCTGCTCGTACTACTCGTTCAAAGAATTCTTCTACATCTTCACTCTTATTTTGTTTGAGATGTGAAAGATCATCAATAACTTCTCCTTACCTTTTTTTTTCACTAAATCAAAGAATAAATACTTCTTGAAGTTTTATCCAAGTTGTGAAATGATCAATTGGATAGCAAGTATACTACTCAAGTGCTCGCTTCTTTGGTATAATTAGAAAAAGAATTAACTTGTGATCATCTCTTGTTTCTTTGTTGGCTTGGCAAATATTATTAAATTCTTGTATATATACGTCTGGATCACCTTTGCGTTTAAACCTAGATAAAGCGGCTTTGGTATGTCTAATTACAAGTGCAATGTTGACTGATATTCTTACAATCGATGATACCAAAAATTCTTGCTCCCACTCTTCAATCTCTAATATTTCATATGTGGTTTTTTTTTATTTGTTCAAATTAACTATTAGATGTTGATTATTTATAGCTATTAATACCAATTCTTTTGAAAATTTTTCCTTTGTTAATGATTTTCTTATTTCTTGTTCAATAGTACTTAAAGTACTAACCAAATTTGAGTTTTCTTCACTACTCAGACCTATGTTCTTTGTATAATTCTATAATAGAGGACTTGCAAATAAATCGCTTTTCTTATCATATCTTTCTTTTCTTTCAACCTTTTATTTGTCGTTCCTTTCTTTCCTTACTTCTTCTTTTCTTTGTCTTTGCACTCTATATATATGCTCTCGTTCAACAATCTGTTCTCTTAGAATTCTTGGACTTTTAGGAAGTTCAACCTCTTGGCTCATTACATCATGCACTACTTGATGAAACTAGTCATTAATTCTTTTATAATTAAAAATTGATATATAATTTCTATTACAACTTGTGTTGAATGATTGTCTTGTTTGAACTTTATACTTATCAAATTAGATGGCTCCAAAAGTTCTTACACCAAAAAGATTTTTTACTTTTCAAAATCAACTTTTATTCAACATTCATTGATGCAGATCCTTTACCACATATTACCTTTTCTGATTTGACCTGTAATGGGTATACCACCACTTAAATAAAATACACTATTGTAATGATGGTCAGGGATAGCAACGTAAATGTTCCACTATAATCGCCAAATGAATACCTTATTTCTCATATTGCAAGAAGTGTCAGATATTCCTTCTATGTCTCTGCATAGGATCTATCCTTGTATTCATATTAATATCAGTTCATAAATGTTGATGTCTAAGTTTTTAAAGAAAAATTAAAAAAACTTCCATGAATCTATTTTACTGTTGAGTCATTCTATAATCTAAAGCTAAAATTATTCATGCCTAAAAGATTGTATGCTAATAATTATATATCTTTTATATATTTTTTTCTCTTTTATAAAATAAAAGATTAGCTATTTATAGCTATCTTATGATAAATTTCCTTTCTTATTATTTGATCTTAATAAAACTACCTTTTTTTTAACTACCTAATGCGGCTTAACTACCTTGTCTAATTAAACACATATTAATTACAAGGATAGCTAACCACTCCCTTGTTCATACTAACTATTTTTAAGTTCTTTTTTTCTAATCCATTTACACTAGGTCTTTTCTTGATCATTCTTTATTTTATTTAATAATGATCTTATATATAAAAATATTAAAAATTCAATATGTAATCCAATGTTAACAATAATCAAGGCCCACAAGATTCTTCAATAAATCGGATCAAATGTGTTTATGCAATATTTACTAGGGCCTAGCAAAAAGAAAAAATTTATAATTGGATGCATCAGCTGCAAAGAATCAATTCAATTCAATGGTGGAAATTCCAAATCCAATACCAATACCAAAAATATTACCAACGTTGGGACTTGGTCCGTCTATGCAATCCAATGATATCTCTAATACCGAGAGATTGGTTCAACGTAAACCTGTATTGATATCTATAAAGTTCTAAGAATTATCTTATCTATTAAAATATCCCTTCATGGACAAACATTCTGACAAAGTTCATTCAGCTATTCCAATTCAAAACTTCATAAAGCATGATATATTATCTGAAGGAATTAAATTAAAACCAATAAAAAAAAAGAGGGCCTTGAAAATCACTGCCAATATGAAATAATATAATATTTTAAAAGATTTGGATGAAATTAAACCTTCAATTTCAATGAAGCAATTGTTAGTAGTTATGCTAGAATGTTGTTCTACATTAAATTCCTCGTTAATATGATATAGGACTCGTAAAAAAGAAATTTGTGAAGTTAGTTTGAATCCCAATCTGGGCGCATCAACTATTGATGTATCCATTGATGGTATTTTTGTTTTTGGAGTTCAAGTAGATGGAAATTCTAGTGTGAATTTAATAACTATAGATATAATAAAGTATTTGGATTTAGCTCAGTTGGTACCTACGACCTTGGTATTAAGAATGGCTGACCACAATCACGTAAAGCTTATGGATATTCTTTGCAATATTGATACTACTATTGCAAGAATCATATATAAGATTGATTATATTATTTTTTGATTACAAAATTCTATATTATTCTATCCAATTTTATTGGATCAATCGTGGCTATATTAAGCCAAAGTTAGGAATAATTGGGGCCATGGAACATTGACTATTAGGAAGGATAGAGACAAGATTGTTTTACAAATGTACCTAGTTCAATATCATAGAGAATCTCAAATTGAGGATTCAGAGGTGACATTTGACGATGAGGGTCAATCTGATGCACAGTATGATGAAATTATTAATGCAATGCAAGTTGATGATGACTCAATTCACATACAGAAGTAAAGTGTGTTATACCAATATGAAGGACCTAGAGAATATTTAATATATCCAGAGGATATAATGAACTCTGATCATATTATTGCCGATTAGATGAATAATTCTACAATTAATGAAGTTAGTGCATTGGAATCAGAATTGGGTAGTTTCAATTTGTTAGATTATATGAAGGATTTAGAATAGGAGAAAAAAATCAAATCAGAGGTTGTTATAGAACTTGTGTGTCAATTCATTAACTTGGGTATCTATGAAATACCGCAGATTATCAAATTATACATCGATATTATGGATATAGAGCTAAAAAATTGGAAAGATTTCTTCTTAAGTCATAAATTTGCTTTTGCTTGATTGTATGTAGATTTAAAAGATATTCCTCTCGAAGTTTAAGCATCAAATTACTTTGGAGGAGGATGCTATACCAATTCGTCAAAGACAACACCGCCTTAATCTAAAATATTTCTTCATGATAAAGGAGGAAGTGGATAAATTTTTAGATGTGGACTTCATATATCCAGTACCATATAATAAATGAAAAAATTTGAATTTGTCAAGATTTTTATAAATTAAACGCGGCTATCAAAAAGGATTATTTTTCTTTATCTTGTACGGATAGTATATTAGATGCAATAGTCGAGCATGAATGTTACTCCTTTTTAAATGGATTTTTGGGTTACAATCAAATTAAAATTGCAGCAGAGCATCAATTAAAGATTACTTTCATTATGGATTGGAGCACATTTGCTTATAAAGTAATGCCATTTGGATTATGTAATGCCCCGATCACATTTTAAAGGATGATGATGTAAGAATTTTAGGATTATTTATAATTATCAATAGAAATATTTTTAGATGATTTTTATATGTTTAATATAATAGTTGACCATTTGAAATGTCTTGATAAATATTTTGATTAATGTAATAAGTTTAGGATATCTTTGAATTATGAGAAGTGTCAATTTGGCGTATCTTTGGAAAAGCTTTTGGGACACATTGTTTCCATGGTTAGTATTGCTATTGACATAAATAAAGTTACTTGTATATTGGCCTTATCAAAGCTAAAAATAGTGTCAGATATTCATGGTTTTGTAGTCCATGTTAGTTATTATCAGCGATTTATTGATTCATTTGCAATCATATATCAGCCTTTAACTAATTTTTTAAAGAAACCACTACCGGATGGATCTAATCTAATTTGGACTGAGAAATGTACAATTGTGTTTGAGGAATTGAAGCAAAAATTGGTATCTGCACTAGTACTTATTGCATCGTGTTGGACGAAACTATTTCATATTTATGTTGATGCATCCAATATTGCTATTGGATCTGTATAAAGTCAAAAGATGAAAAGGATTTGGATCATCTAATATATTATGTTAGTTGAAAATGTGTTGTTGCGGAACAAAATTACACTACAACTAAATGGAAAGCCTTGAGCAAGATCTACTTTATACAAAAAATTTGGTATTATCTGCTTAGTTATCTATTTGTGTTTAATGTCATTCACAATGCTCTTAAGTATATGGTTAATAAATCTCAATTGAGTGGATACATTTTTCAATGGATGTTACTCTTTTAAGAATTTAATTTTATTATTAATATTTGATCAGATAAGAAACATGCCAGTATGGACGATTTATGCCATTTCACCAATATATTAAAAAATGAACTTATTAATGATGCGGAATTATTTGCTGTGGATATAATTTCATTAGAATATAGTAAATTGATTCAATATTTGACATTCTAGATATTCCCATTTATTTGTAGTGAGAAACTTAAATGGCGTCTGATGTTGAAAAGTGCTCCATATACCATGATAGGTGACACTTTGTATAAGCAAGGGAAGGATGGAATATTATGCCGTTGTATATTTTAAACTGAAATAAGTACTATATTAGATGGATATCATTTAGATAATTGTAGTGGACACTTTGCCAGTGATAGTACAACTCACAAAGCTTTAATGGCTGGATATTGGTGGCCAAGAATGTTTTCAGATGCATACTAATATGTTCGACATTGTGATCTTTGTTAGCAAATTGGTTGACCTACTGATACTTTTGTCAAACTGTTGGTACCAATTTTGGCACAAACATCATTTGAAAAATGGGATGTTGATTTTGTAGGACCAATTGTAGCAGCCTCATGAAATGGACAAAAAAGATATACTTTGATAGCAACCAATTATATAACAAAATGGACTCAGGTAGTGGCAACAAAAATTGATAATGCCAATACAATAGCCATATTTTTATATGAGAACATTATCACTCGCTTTGAATATCCCAAAGAATTGGTTAGTAGTCAAAGAATCCATTTTATTAATTCTATGATTGTAGCATTGACGGATAAATATAAGATCAAACATCAAAAAATAATCCAATATCATCTTTGGACCAATGGACAAACTGAAAAGACCAACAATATTCTATATAAAGTTTTAACTAAGACTATATTTGGTACAAAAATGGATTGTGATATAAAATTGTTTGCAGCTTTGTCGGCGTATCATATTGCATATAAAAATACTATCAATTCCACACCATTCTAATTAGTATACGGGAAAGAGGTAATATTATCAATTGAATTGGAAGTTTAGAATTTGGAAATTCCATTGGATGAACGTCTTGGTGACAAGGAATCCCTTCAATATCAGTTAGTATAATTGAAAAAATTAGATGAAGTTTGTGTTATGGCTCTTTTGACTATGGAAGCTATACAATGTCATTGTAAGAATTATTATAATAGTAAATTACGTCTCAAATCTTTTTTATCCAATGACCTAGTGCTCCTTTATGATAGCAGATTTCACAATTTTCTGAGGAAATTTCAAATCTGTTGGCATGGACCATATCGTGTACTAGAAGGCTTTTTTAATGATTCAATTCAATTGGAAGATTTTATAGGTACTCAATTTATTATACAAATCAATAAAAATTGATTATGATTTTATTCCACCTAAATCCGGGACGGGTTTCAAAAATAGGAGGAAAGATGGCATACATGTTAATGATAGATTATCTATATTGTAGATATATGATAGTTAGAAAAGATGGTTGATGGTTAATTTTGGATCCTTTTGCCACCTAATCAATAAAATCAGACATCAAGTTATGGTACACTAGATTAGAGATTGTTGATTCAGACCTCGAATAAAAGATTATGAGCAAGGCACTTAATGGAAGTTTTCTTCAACAATTCAAATATTGTTGTATGCAACGTACGTATTAGAGTATAGAATTTACTTCAGTAAGCAAGAAAGTGATGATAGTGTGAGCGAGGAATAAGAAGTAAGTATTTTATAATGACGATAGAAAGATTGAAGAGAGCTTTGGACACAAAGGAAAGTGTTTGAAATGTAAGAAGTAAAGACAATTTGGAATTGCCATTCCTAGTGGTTATCACCAATATGGAATCAATGAAGTTAGAAATATGTTGGTCTTTAAAATTGCAGAGAGATTTTAAAAACACACAGTTATATGTATTTTTACAAGGGTTGGATAATTTGCTACCAATTAATGTGGAATTGGTGGCGGAGTATATAACAAATTATAATCTAGAGTATGATTCAAATATAATAAAGATGAGCATTATTAGGATCGATGATAGTATCTTACAAAAAATAGTACAAATATCAATTCATGAGCTTGCAATGGGCATTAAAATGTCTAGTGATTTTAAATTGGGTATTTATTTTGAAGGTGGTATATTATCATTGGAAAAGAATCAAGGCTAGAAGGTAGAGGAGGCACTTACACCAGAGCTTATACAGTAGATGTATTTCATTCAGAAGCATTTAGGTTTGAATTGACAGACTGCATACATATCCAAATAGTTATTATTTGTTGCAATAGGAATGCTTGAAGATATGGTGTTTAATTGGATAACTTTTGTAGCAACCAGAATCCATGCAGAGATGGGAATCAAGCAGAAGATGGGAAAATTTGCATTGTTGCTCTGCTCCAATGATGTGTACTCCATGATTGTATATACATTGAATCAAACATCGCCAATAATGGAGAAAAATATATCCTCTCCAATTGTCAAGGACAATAACTGAATGAAGTCAAATAAACAAGTGAGACCTCTCTCAAAGAAATAAATATAAAGAAGTATATATATATTAAAAAGAAACTAGAATGGCTAATGCCAAAAGACAAGAAAACTAGAGACCCTTGAACTAGACTGGAAACAAGAAAGGAGTTGACAAGAGTGAAGAAGGCTTCCTTTCTTGTATATTATCTTATCTCACACCAGGCACCGATTAGCGGCGTTCTGTCACGACCTCGACCGCGTGCCAATTCTGAGACCGTGTCCATTCTGTGAACAAGTGAACTACTTGGTAATTTACCTTAGTGCATACGTATTTAGCTTGGTCTTCAAGCTACCAACATGTGCGACATGTGGCTAACTTATTGACCAAGTTTCTAATCCAAAAGTCTACTATGGACACTTATAAAGTCAAAGCAGCGTCTATGAAGTTTTTAGGAAGTTTCTCTAAAGATATTATAGAATTAACCTGCTTTTATCTTCTTTTATCTAGTTCTATCTGATCATATAGGTAACTATGTATATGTCCGTGATATTACCCCCCTTTTAAAGGACGAGTTCCACAAGGAGCGGTGATTACATGTGTAGAAAGTCTAAGATGCGGCAAATAGTATTTGCCACATATTTTGATCTTTATTCTCTTCGAAGGTAATTGATGGGTCTTCTCAGCCATCGATAGTGTCCCATTCCAAGGCGAGAAGACCACCTTGTTATTTGATCATTGTTGTGACCTTCATAACTTCGGCTTCAAATGTCACACTCTGGAGCAACGGTCGGGGAGTTATTCTATCTCGTCAATAGTAAAACATCGAGAATACTCTCTTCTTCTAAAGGTCGTGATACCAAACACGTTGTATCTCGCCATCTATTCAAGGAAGAACATGTCGTTCTTGAAGATCTTCATCTCGGTTGCGTCGTCTTGAGGGTTGTGACAGTCGCAATGTCTCGTCCGGTAGGTCAGCAAATGAAGGCTCTTGAGTTAAATCCGCTGGCTGTTGATTCTCCATCTCCTTAGCGTCACAAAATACAAAGAAGCTACAAACAAGGATAGAAAGTTGAATGTTATCTTACCTACATCTTGTTTCTTTTATAGGGAAAGTCTTCATCTTGGTTTTGATGGATGTTGTTGATGAAAGGTCTGTACCTTTCTCGCTGCATTCGCCAGATTTTTTGCTGGTTCCCATGTGCGCTCACTAATATCGTATCCATGCCAGTGAACAAGATATTCCAACCTATTTCGGCGCCGCCTTGAATCTAAGACTTCTTCTACTTCAAATTCATTATTATTGTTCACTTCTATAGGAGG
>JAWRVF010002183.1:0-15695 GCA_036785485.1 Physcomitrellopsis africana
AGACCCTAGCCGCCACTTAATCCCTAGTTGACTTTTGACTATTAGAAACTTACTATGGTTAAACTCTAAGTAACTCTTTCTTAAACTTTAACAATATCTATTATTAATAGAATTTATATATAATAATATTATTCATACTTCAACTTAGCAAACACTATTTTATTCCAACTATGGTTATCATCCAAAGCTTGATCTATAGAATACACCAAAAAATAATAATTTAACAATTGAAAGATTTGCAAAGCATCTATTGCAACATCAAACAACCTTGAAGCTTTAATTGTAAATAATTCAAGATGCTTATAAGATATCTACAAATAAATTCAAAAATCAACTGCCTACTTTTTATATTAGAGAAAAGATATGGTTTTTTTGATGTAACATTACCATGAAGCAGTTATATAATAAGTTGGATTATTAGAGACTAGTACTATTTTCTATCCAAAAATAAATTAATCTAATCACAAATCACTTGGAATTACTATCTTCTATGAAGGTAAATCTAATTTTTCATTTCTCTCTTTTAGAACCTTATAGAAAGTCACATACTTAGAGAAGATTGCAACAATCACTACCTAGTGTCAATGATATGAACTGAAACAGATGCATAAATTAGTAAAAACTATGTCAAAAGAAATTAATAAAATAGAAAAAAAGAAGTAAGTATATTTAAGAAGAAATTGGAATGGCTATTGCCAAAGACTAGAAATTACATGAAACTCTTGAATTAGACTAGAAACAAGAAAGGAATTGACAAGAGTGAGAAATGCTTCACTCTTGTCTCTATTTATACTATCTATCTAAGAGCTATGTGGTTGTATTTTATAGGACCTTCTACACGTGTCTAATTTGCAAGACATGTGTCAAACTTGTAAGACAAGTTTGTCACGCGTATGCCACATACATGGCTTATTCTGCAAGCTATCAACATATGCAACACATGGCTAGCTTGTTCCACAAGCTATCAATATATGCGATAGGTAGCTAGCTTGTTGACCAAGTTTCTAACTTATCAATCACCTATAGACATGTATAAAGGTGATTATGTATTTATAAAGCTTCTAAGAAGCTTCTTTTTAAGATATTATCAAATTAATTTATTTTATTTATTTCTATTAATCTATATTAAGTAGATAGTTATTGGAATAAATCTTATGTCCATGATATTATTCTTCCTTCCAGGGACGAGTTCTACAAGGAGCTATGATTACATATTGAAAAAGTCCAAGATACGTTGAATTGTGCTTGCTACATACTTTGATCTTTGTTCCCTTTGAAGGTGGTTGATAGGTCCTTTCAGCCATTGATAATGTTCCATACCAAGGCAAGAGGATCACCTTGTTATTTGATCTTTGTTGAGGCGTTCATAACTTCCTTCAAAGAAAATATTAAAAACACCATCAAGAATAGTTCCTACTTCTAAAAGTATCACCAAGCATCGGGAGTCTCTTCCAAGGTCGTGATATCAAAGACGTTGTATTTTGCCATCAATCTAAGAAAAGACATGTCGTTCTTGAGGGTCTTCATCTCTATTTTGTCGTCTTGAAGATTATGATAGTTGTAATATCTTGTCCAATAAATCAACAAACAATGGCTCTTGAGCTGAATTTGTTGGTTTTTGATCCTCTATCTCTTTAGCATAAACAAATTCAAGGAAATAATAACAATGATACAAAGTAGGATAAAACCTCCATAGAACCTGCTTTGCTTTATAGTAAAGATTTTTTTGATTTTTTATCTTGGTTTTGAAAGATGTCGTCGATGAAATGTATTGAATTTTATTGATACATTTGCTAGATTCTTGGATGGTTCATATGTGCATTCATTAATATCATATCTACGCCAATGCACATGATATTCTACTCGATTTTAGCGCCGCCTTGAATTTAAAATCTCATTGATCTCGAATTCTTCATTTTTGTCCACTTCTATAGGAGGCGATGGCATTTGTCTTCGTCCTTGCATATCCACTGTCTTGTATGACTCAAGTAGTGACACATAGAATATATGATGGATCTTTATAGATTTTAATAGGCATAATCAATAAGCAATTGAATTAATTTGTTCACAAATCAAAAATGGTCTAAGTCTACAATAATCTAGCTTGTTACAAGGATGGATAGTCTTGATATTATGACAAAGGTAACCATACCTTATTGTCCACGTGGAATTGAGGTTGTTCCTGGGATAGATATCTGTATTGATTTTTTATCATTTTTGAATTTTTTTTTAGTTATACCTTCATTGTTGTATGTAGCTCTAATAAACAATTTGCCAAATCTTTCGTTGCAGAATTATCAATTTTTAAAAATCAAAAGTATCAAGTTATGGATGATCATCATAATTTACAAAGGAATGGAGTTTGTTGAGTAGAAGAATGTACCAAATTACCATAAGCAAACTCTATCAATAACAAAAGAGTTGTTCAATCATCTTCATGGTAGTTGATGGTACATCTCAAATATTGTTCCAAAACTTGATTTACTTGTTTCGTTTGTCCATCAATTTGAGGGTGGAAAGTTGAGAATAATTTTATATCCACCTTCAATATTTTAAAAAGAGTCCTCCAAAACCTTGATATAAATTAGATTCCTCTGTCTTATATAATATCCCTTGGTAGTCCATGATTGTGATAGATATTATCAAGGAAAAATTTATCTATTTCTTCACCTATAATAGATTTTTTACATAGTATAAAATATGCCGTCTTAATAAAACAATCTATAATCACGAATATAAAGTCATATGAACTTGACTTTGGAAGATCGATGATAAAATCTATAGAAATAAAAGACCAAGGTTCTTCTGGTATAGATAATGGTTGGAGAAGTCTATAAAATTGGTGATAAGGAATTTTTGATCTTAAACAAATGTTACATGACTGTACAAACTCTTTAACAACCTTTCAGATCTGAGGCCATCAAAAATCTCTCAATATCAACTCCAAAGTCATATTATATCTAAAATGTCTTGTTGTAGAGAGGTTGTGACGAGCTTCTAGAGCACGTAGTCATGTTGTATATTTTAGAATATATAAACGTCCTTAAAAATAAAGCAAATTATTCTTGAATTCAAATTTGTAAGTATCATGAGACTTAGATGAATTATTCTTAATCTCATGGATAAGAGGATCTAAATACATACTGGACTGGATTTGCTTAACAAAAGTAGAATCAACAATTAATGTTGATTTCATTACTTGAAGATGAAATTACTCCGGCTTCAAAAGAATCATTCTTTGTTGATCAAAAGTTGAATCTCCTTCTCTTGGTACAAGATAAGAAGGTTAAGAAAGGACATTGGAAAGACCTTGTTGTTTTCCCGGCTTATAGGTGATAATAAATTTGAATCTTGACAAAGACATGCTCCAAAGAGCCTGACAACGATTTAATATGCATACGGACATGAAATTCTTGAGGTTCTTGTGATCTACATACACGGTGTCATATGATGTGGCCTTCTATTTGGGAATACACTGGATACTTGGTTATAGAGAGTTTATTTGAAACTTGATGGCAAAAATCCAGCAAGTGATTTGTCCCCTCTCATCATATTGCTTCAATAGATAAAGCTAGTACTCATACCATGAGCACAGACCCCGATGATAGCATTGTCGTGACACTCCTTATTCCTAGCTCCGAACTATTGGACATGGCAAAAGAAACTTTGAAGGAATGGAAACTTGGTCTTTCTTTTAGAGAATCGATAAAGAGTGAATACAATACTGGTCTTATCATCAGACAGACAATGGCAACTATTTCAGCAGTAGGTAATTTAATATCTACCAACAAGGATATAGAAGATATTAGTGCAGTTAATAAGTAATGTCTGAAGCCGTTCTTTTATTATCTGCGACCCTGTCATCCGATAGAAGACGATGGCACGGGATACCAATGTAAATGGCTCTATATATCAATCAATGATCGGTGGAGATTGAAGGGATCTGAAGCAAAGCCAAAGAAATTATCTATCTATATAATGAAATAGAGCCATTGAAAAGCTTTCTTCGTCTTACTATCCAGTATAAGCAGTCATAAAATTTTTTCACCCCAAGTCTATGCTTTTCAGCTTTTGCTATGCTTATGTATATAATACTAGTCATAAGCTCATCAACAAGATAAAGTCAACACTTCCCCCTGATCTAGATGAGAAAATGGGTGCTCTAAGGATTGAATATGCATTTGCATTAGCAGACACACTCTCTCATGATTCGTCCAGTAAAATTACCACAAAGGAGGACGATGAAGTATACGAACAGCTCTTAAGCCCACTATAGTGATATAACTATTCCTGAGGTGTACAATTTAATGTAAAAAAAAATTAGAATCATACCAAATAGTATATGGGTGATTTTATTTTTTTATATTTATTGGGCTATATACTAACTATACTGTACAACCATATTGTTGTGATCACACTTTATATGATGCAATAACAAGATTCATAATGCTTTTTGTTTGTAAAGAAAAATAATACAAAAATCTTACAAAAGAGAAGTTATATATATAAACCCTCTTATATTCAAGTAAGTTTCTACAAAAAAGGTTCAAATTTCTACAAAGACCTTTCAAAACTTTGTTCACTTGCAAAGACTTATTTCTTGTTGAACTTTAGAGTTCAATAACTCTTGATTCAACTATTTAATTTCTATAAAAATTACTTCAAAGTGTAGAAAATCTTCTTAACTTTCACCACAAGAAAGAATCAATCATAAATTCATTTTTAATTGTCTGATATCTCAAAACCCCTAGCAAGTGCTTAAAACCCTAGCTTAGAGATACTTGAGCCCCATTTTCCTTATATCTCACAAATCCAAAAACCTAATGCCACAAACTTTTTGCATATAGTCTTGCAATGTAAATATATATACTTTTAAAAATTTTGAGCTAAAAATCTTTCAAATTGTTTAAGATATAGCTCAAAATATAACCACTATGTAAGTGGGTCACTTACTACCCTTAAGTTTGTAAGCATTGACTTCAACTCCTAATATCTCCTTCACCCTAGCTTTAATTTCATCTTGCTGTATATAAAAAATATAGCCGTAAAAGTGTTCTCTCCATTTCCAATCGCTGATTCTTGATTGCTCTCTATATGGGCGAGTTATATTCAAAAGAGTGACAGTAGGTCTAAAATCAACACCTTAACTTTGAGTGCCTATAACTTCTTCATAAAAAGTGCAAATCATACAAAATTTATACCAAAACCAGATCCAAAAATCTAAACCTTATGATCCTAGCCTTTGATGTTCGATTCCTCTTGAAAAACAAATACTAACTCCTAATAAATCCTCGGGCAGCCTCCTTGAAATCCATTGGGCATGATTTTTGGCCAATAGAATAGAGATTTCTATAATCCACCTCTATCCACATAGATGGCCAAACTATCTTTTTTACACTAAAATTCTTTTTCTAACCCTTCTTCTTATAAGATTTACATACTTTGTGCTTTAAGCACCAAATAAAAGAAGTAAATTAAGATTTTAAGGATCACCAATGTCTAACAAGGTGACTTAAGATATATATAAGGTATTGTCAATATAAATCAACTTCAAAATCACTACCAAAAAAAAAAAAAGGTTGTATAAACCTCATTAATAGTCCTATTAAATGGATTCTTTTTATATGAACAACCTAATGATATCTTATAACCAATAAGACCTATTGATATGGCTTTCACTTAACTGCATAATAAATTTTACATTAAATATATATGTATAATTTTTTCATATTATAGCCGAATCACAACACAACAACGGTGACCGGATTAGAAGTGCCTTTTAGATAATAATGCCATTCTTGAAAAGAATCCATAATTACAAAAAGTTCTTTATCATAGATTTCGTAATTGATCTCTACTATTGAATATTTCCTAGATTGAAAAGATACTGGATAGAATTTATCATCTTCTCCTATTTGTGACAATACTGACTTTTAAGCAAAGTTTGAGGCATCTGTTTCCATAAAAAATATTTTAGAAAAGTCAACGCAATACAAGATTAGTGCAAAAATAAATACTGTCTTCAAAGCCTCAAATGATGCTTTTGCTTTTTTATTCCACTTGAGTTTATCCTTAAAAATTAAGCGTGTAATTAGAATTGCAACTTGAGAAAAATTCTTGATGAAGATTTGATAGTAATTGGTAAATTCTAAAAAATATTATATATTTTTTATTATTTTTAGAATCTTCCAATCTATGATTATCTGGACTTTCTTAGGATCTATTTTGAGACCATCATTCAAAATGATGTATCCTAAAAAGTCAACTTGAGTAGTGTGAAATACACACTTTTTCATCTGGACATATAAGTATGTATCTCTAAGTTTTTGTAACATACAACAAATATGAAGTTCATATTCTTTTATATTCTTAGAGTAGATTAAAATATCGTCTAAATAGTAGACAACAAAGTCATCAAGAAACTCATGAAAAACATCATTCATAAGATATTGAAAAGCAGCTGATGCATTTGTAAGTCGAAAAGGCATGACATTATATTCAAAATGTCCATACCTTGTTCGAAATGCAGTCTTCTATTCATCAACTTCTTTGATGTATACTAGATTGTATGATCTTCTTAGATCTATTTTTGTATAGATCTTGGCTTGATTCAATTGATTAAGAAGTCTAGATATCAAAGATAGAGGATATCTATTCTTGATGGTAATCTTGTTGAGCCCTTGATAATCTATACACATCCGTAGTGATCCACCTTTTTTTTTTACAAATGAGATAAGAGCTCTTACTAGAGATTTTGAATGGTGTATGAAATTCTTGGCCAAATTCTCATGAATGTATTTCTTGAGTTCAACCAATTCATTCTAGAATAGACTGTAGATTGATCCAAATGCAGGCTGAGTTCCCTCTTTGAGATCAATTGAACAATCATATGGACAATATTCCGGAAGAATGTCTACATTCTTTTTTTCAAAAATGTCTTGATAATCTTCATATTAACTTGGAATGCCACTTGAAGTCCTTCCACCATCAAAAATAGGTGTAGCATAAATAGCAAAAGATAATCCTTCTTTTGCTTCATTCATAAAATCTTTGGCGCCTATAAGTACGGATTTGGCTATACTAGGCTTATAATTTGTTACTTGATTTACAGGACTCTTATTAATGCTTTGAAAAAAGCCAAGTCTATGAGAAATCCAATCTATTTGAGGATTATACTTTTCTAGCTATGATAAACCTAAAATGATTGGATTAGAGGAAGATTTAATTATATTAAAGATTATTCAACTATTATGACCATCTATTGTTACATTTATAGGAAGGATTTTATGAATAATATTTTCAAAAGATAATGGGCAACCATCTATAATTTCTATACGTACGGGTTTAATTTTTTGTATTGAAGGTATTTTATAACTTTCAACAAATTCTTTATCTAAAAAGCACGCTGAGGCTCCTGAATCTAATAAGGCAAAGGTTTTGTGATTTTTAGGTCCCAAATAGACATCTATAATAAAACAAAGAGATGGTTATGAGAAGAAGATAGGACTTTTACTAGAAGTTGTACAAGATTCTAGCTACATGGTTCTTATTATCGCTGGACAAATTCGTTTTCTGACTAGTTGTCTTTTTTGACAACCATACTCCTCATCTTGTGATTGCTTCATTTCTTTGGATAATGGTGAGCAATAAGCTTAGGTTCTTGTCAAGGATATACTTATCAGAATCTTCTAGAACATTCTAGAAGGTTTCTAGAACTTTTTAGAACCTTTCAAAGCCTTCTAGCATCTTCTTAGTTGGTAGAAGTTGCTCGAGAAGCTCCCTACTTGGTGGAAGCTGCTTGAGAAGCTTCCTAAATAGGAGTATATATTGGAGTTGAGGCTGAAGAGTTCTTCAGTCTCAACAACACATCTCTTAAAGATCTAGCTTACCTCTCTGGTGTTGTTTTTGTACTCATTTCGTTAATCTAATTCTTGCCAATTCTTCTTGAATTTCTTGTTTAGACTTTCAGTCTATATTCTATGTTCGTGACAGTTTGTCGAGACTGCTCTCATCTTAGATATCAGAGCTAATTCCTTCTTGTTGGAGTGTGAATTACTCCTCTTCTTGAAGGTACACTAGTGTTATAGAGGTTGCGGATTACCCTCCTCTAAATTCATATCTTTTCCGTTATAATATTAGAGTCTTATTCTTCTTGGAGAGAGTGGATTATCCCTCTTCTTGAAGGTCTTAAGGCATTTTAGAGGTTGCAGAGTATCCTTTTCTAAACCAATATTTCCTCCTTGTAGAAACAATTACTTCCTTTTTTAAAGAATGGCCGCAGGTCAAGACATTAATATGATTGAAAGTTTAAAGTCCAAGTTGAATGCCATTATGAATGCTCTTGCTTCCTTATCACAAAAAACTACGGTGATTGAAGGAGTCTTTGCAAGACTTCATACCGATGGAGCATTCGGTGTTGTGATGAGAGTCTTAGCCTTAAGAAACATTAGGTTTTTTGTGCCTCTAGTTTCTTAAGTGCAAGATGAATTTCATAAAGTTCATAAAATTGAAGAATTTATATAAAAACATACTTTATTAACCCTAACATATTCTGCCTTTAGAAACCTGCCATCAAATTTGCCTATAAATCCTAGGATATCATATCAATTGAAGCAAAATTTGAACACAAAGTACTTAAAGAAGTAAGGAAGCAAACTCTATAAATCTTTTGATTATAGCTCATGTGGTTAGAGAGAACCATGTTGTCAAAGTAATCCCTCCATGCTGCCTTTGATTTTGGACCCCCTTTGCTTCACACCTTCATTGCTCTTCATTAATAAAAACCTAAATATTAAAATTTGATAGGCTTTTTTCTTGCTATATGTTGTAAACATCCTCCAATTTTCGCTCCAAAATTCCTCTTTGAACTAGAGTTATAGACTATATCCTTCTCCTTTAATTCTGTCTTCTAACAACTCTAGATCCGGCCACAAATTTCCTCATAATTCTTTAAACATAACTCTAATAGTAATCATTTTTTTACACAACTGAATAGACTCATATATCTACAAACTCCAATAAATTTTACTCAAAATACTACTCTGATCACAAAGATATGCTCCCTCAAACTTCACTGACTTGGAGATAGACCCCTATCACTTTGAAAGAGCATAACATATTATTCATAAGTTGAATGAGTATCAAACTTACTCTCATATCTTTCCTAACTTACTTAGATCATGTTTATCAAATTTCACACTCAACTTCGTCCCTTAACTCTATTTACACCAAAAAAAATCCACACACACACATTGCCCATACAAACCCCAATTTTGCCTTCACTCTATTTCTCTTTTCACCTAAACCCAGTTACAATTTCACTCATAACTCTTTGCTCAAAGATCACATTGACTTAAGATTTTGATGCAAAGTAGTTAACTCTACAAGGAACAAAAATCCAACAAAATTTGCCTCTAAAATCCAAGTGGTTCTCAAGAGCCAAGGCCCGAAATTTAATAACCCTTAGTACCCTAGTCTTAAACACCTGCAATTTTGATGACTCATATCTCTCTTGATATTTAACCAAAAGATATGAGAATTATTTTTATATATTTTTTATCTTATCTACTACAAACCCACAATAAAATTGCACTTAAAATCCTCTCTAAATTCCCTCTATATATCAAAAATATACACTACCTAAACAAAATCCAATATATCTCCAAAAAAACTCTCCCTCCTTCTTCTTCACGACCCCTTCTTGTCATCCCCGCCCGGTCTTTCTTCTTCCCTTGGTCAAAGAGACACCTCAGCCATGTCTTTTCACCTCTTTAATCTTTTGTTTTGGATTAACTTGAAGAAATCTCACTTCTTAAGGTAAATTTCTATTCTATCTTCTTACTTCCATTTTTCTACCAACTTCTCTTCTAATTTCAGCCCACAACATTTAAGTTTAGATCTAAGATAGAAGAGAATAAAGGTAAAGTAGATCTAAGATAAAATAGAAGAAAATCTAACAAGTAGAAAGAAACAATTTAGATTAGATTAGAAATAAAAAAGAAAGAACTACATCCTACACTGTCAAGTCAAAGAAGCTTGGGTGATTAAGTTCTTAGCTACTTTGGAGCTGACGTGGGTTGGAATCTACTTGACTTCATTGTAGAAATCCTTGGCTTCATGACTTGGTACTGCTAGTGGAAATTTCAGCAGGAAATTAGTAGTTTGGTCTATCTATCATCCCTGAGCTTGTGATAAATACTATAACCTCCAAGATAATGTGGTTATAACCACAATCCCTTCTCTTTTTCATCCTCTCTTCTACTAATATTAATCTTTTTATTTTAACACATTCGTTTATATCTTGCACACTATATTTTAATTTACAACATGACAGCGGAATAGCACACTCTGGGCTTCATCAGCCTTAAGCTTCTATACCAATAAGAAGCAATTTTAAGAGTGGTTCAATGAGAACCATTGCTTCCACAACTAAAAGAGCCTTGAATTTGCCTTCCACACAAGTTTGGTAATACACACTCCAAGTTTTGAGGTTTTGTCAATCATATCAAGTTGATAACAGTGCTATAATCCAAATGTTATCTAACGGAGGAGTCACACGTTGGACTGGTTGGAACTTTGCTTATGGGACAAGTTCTATAGTGGTTTGCTCCTTTGTTCAAAAAAAGATTATCGATTTTGAACAACTTTGAAACTTTTTTGGAGGCATTTGTAGAAGCAATTGGCGAGCATGACAAGGCTCAATGGGCTACAACAAAAATTCGGTTGCTATGACAAAAAACTTGCTCTACATCAATCTATGCATCAAATTTTAGGCAATTAGCATGCTACATCAATTAGGATGAAGAAGCATTGATTAGTCAATTCTATTGGGATTTAAGGGACAATATGAAGGATTTGTTGTTATCTCTTTGTAATCTACAAACGCTCAACAAAACCATTAGCTAAGCTTTGAAGTGCGATAATCGCCTATTTCAGCGTCGCTAAGATCAATGCTCCAGACAATATACAAGTCGTCACGACGCAACAATATCGTCAAGTAGCCTAAATTTACAATCAGAGTTGGAAGACATATAGATTGATGCGATACGTGTCAAATCCCTTACTCCAGAAGAAAAGAAGCAGCGTATGGAAGAAGGTTTGTGTTTGTTTTGCGGTTGAGAAGGCCATAGAGCTAGAGGATGTCCTAAAAAACAAAATAGATGCAATATCAAGATTAGAAGTATGTTTATGCAAGAAAACGAGGATGCCGGACCACAATAGGAACCATATGGCTGGACAAATCAATACTAGGTTCTTCTCTTTGTATCCAACCTACCTGTTGTTTTATAAATCTTTTGTCTTTTGGCCCTCAAAAATTAAAAACCTTAGCTTTATTAGATTTAAGAGCATCTACTTGTTTCTTAGACCAAGAATTTGCTAAGCATCACAAAATTTACCTAGTACAAAAATTCAAGCCTGTTCATATAGAAGTAATAAATGGATGACCTTTATTGTCTGATAGTATCATCCATGAATCAGAACCTAAAGAGATGACGTTTAAAGACCATAGTAGTTATATTATTTTCAACATTATTAGCACCTCGTCAAACCATGTTATTCTTGGTCTTTCTTAGTTGGAAAATTATAATCCATCCATAGATTGGAGGCTGCGGAGGATAACATTTTCCAACCTAAAGACAAGCCTAGAAGAAGATCCCAAACTAAAAAGTCTTTATTTATTAGAGCAAGAACGTTTGTAAGATCATACAAGGAAGGCACATCATTGGTCATTTATGCGATTCCAACTAATGGAAAGCAGATTTCAACAGCAGGTATACCGGAATAATACGAGGATTTTCAAGACGTGTTCCAAAAGAAGAATGCTGAAATGCTATCAGAGCATCGACCATATGATTGTGCCATTGAATTACAAGAAAGAGCACAACTACCTTTTGGTCCAATCTACAACCTATTGCAGATGGAATTGGCTGAGTTGCGGAAATATATTGACAAGAACTTAGCCAAGAACTTCATTTGTCATTCAAAATTGCCAGCTGGGGCACCAATCTTATTTGTGAAGAAGAAGGATGGCTCACTATAGATGTACGTGGACTATCAAGGTCTCAACAAGGTGACAAAGAAGAATCACTATCCATTACCTTTGATTTCTAACCTTCTAGAACAACTTGGACGTGCAAAAACCTTTACAAAGATTGATCAAATCTTGTGCAAATCAAAGAAGGAGACGAATAGAAGATAGCTTTTCATATAAGGTATGGCCATTTTGAATTTAATGTCATGCCATTTGGTCTTATCAATGCTCCGACGGTCTTTCAACACATGATGAATGATATTTTTTGAGTGCATCTAGACAATTTTGTTGTCATCTATCTAGATAATATCTTGATATTTTCCAAGAACAAAGAAGAGCATGAGAATCACTTTGATTTGGTACTCAAAAAATTACACGAGCGAGGACTCTACACCAAGTTGGAGAAGTGCTTATTTTATCAATTTGAGATGGAGTTTTTAGGATTTGTTGCGACTATGGAAGGCTTGAAGATGGATCCTTAGAAGGTGGAAGCAATTGAATCTTGGAAAGTTCCAAAGACGGTTAGAGATATACAATGTTTTCTTAGCTTTGCTAACTTCTATCGGATCTTCAACAAGAATTACTCTCAAATTGTTGCTCCACTCACTTGATTGATGTGTAAGGATAAGTTCAAATAGAGACCTCTAGCAGAAAAAATATTTCAAAATCTTAAGACGGCATTTACTATGACTCCAATCTTGGTACACCTAAACTTTATAAAGGCTTTCTATTTGGAAATTGCTGCTTCGGATTTTGCTTTAGGAGCTATACTTTTGTAGATGGACATTGACAAAAAGCTTCATCCGATTGCATTCTTCTTGATTTTTAAACAAATTTGAGATCAACTCTGACTCTTGTCCGAACACTCGTGTGAAGTTGAGTACGATACGCAAGGACCCTTCGAAAAATTGCTTTGTCACAGTGACCGTATATCTGAAAAACAACATCAAAACACGCGACTTCAATTCGATTCTAAGCGAAGTCAATCATTCGATGGAATATGTTCTTATTAGGTTTGGCTGTTATTCTTGTCGACTTGGAAGCGTGAGGGATCGCGTCGTTATCGAGATCATATTCCGAGTGCCGCTTGCGGAAGGAACTTCATGTAATGATGTCTGACGTTGTTAAAGCGAAAATTTAAGATTTGTATTGTTGTTGTGTGCCAATTGATGCTGAAACTACTCAGCCCAGTAGCCACATATACGACCATTGAAGATTCAATAGCCCTTGATATCAAGCAACATATCAATGATGACAAGTTCAAGGTTGAAGGAGATCTTTTATACTTTGAAGAGCAGCTGTATATCCCAAAAAAGCCAGCACGACTCCGAGTCCTTCAATCTCGTCATGACTTTTCAATTGCGGGATATTTTGGATTCAATAAGACCTTAGAATTTATTTCTCAAGATTTTTGGTGGTCCCAAATGTGAAAGGATGTGAAAGATTTCATCCTCTCTTATAACATTTGTTCAAGATTTAAGAATCCTTGGCATCACCCTTATGGACTTCTACAACCACTGCCTATTGCATGTCGACCATGGTTTTCAATTTCTATGGACTTTATTACGGACCTGTCGCCATTGAATTCATATGACAGCATCTTTGTTGTGGTGGATTGGCTTACAAAGATGGCACATTTTACCCCTTGTAAGAAGACATCGTCAAGCAAAGACATAGCAAGGCTCTTCTTTGAGAATGTGTATCGATATCATGGTCTACTAAGTGATATCGTGTCGGATTGAGGAACCCAATTTGTATCAAAGTTTTGGAGATCTTTTTTTAAGATATTGAAGGTAGACATCAAGCTTTCTTCGGCATTCTATCCTCAAACTGATGGCCAAACGGAACGGGTGAATCAAGTTTTGAAATAATATTTATGGTGCAGCATCAACTATCAGCAAGATGATTGGACTGCATATCTACCGCTAGCTGAGTTTGCATATAACAACACCCTTCATGGATCAACTCAAAAAATAACATTCTTTTTCAACTATGGATACAATCCGAAGCTTGATCTATTGAATCCATCAACAAATAACAATCCAGCAGCTGAAGGATTGGTGAAGCAGTTATCAAAGCTTCAAACCACGTTGAAGCTTCAACTGCAAATTGCCGAAGAGTCTTACAAAGCATCTGCGGATAAATTTCAAAATGAGGCACTTAATTTCAAAATTAGAGATAAAATATGGCTACTTCAATGGAATATCAAGACCAAGCGGCCATGTGATAAGTTGGACTACCGAAAATTGAGACCATTTGTTATCCAAAAGCAGATCAATCCTGTGGCGTATCACCTAGGGTTATCTAATTCAATCCATGAAGTCAAACCTAGATAGCAAATATAGTCTATAGTCATGTTGATGTTGAATTGGATTGGATAAAATTACTTTCCTCGGCTTCATTAGATGTTGGTGGTTTTTCTAATGGAACCATGACTTGGAGTCTAAAGTGACTAGATACTATGATCGTTGTACAATTATCTAAAGGTCTAAAAGTAAAATAAAGCTTAGAAGCCCCCCAGTTTGTTACTCCTTTAGATTGCCTCAACCATCCTCTTCCTAACAAGAGAGGGTAACTATCTGCTTCTTCATATAACCGTATCACATAAAATGATACTACATAATCTACACCTTCTGCTTGTATACGGAGGTCACGGATTTGACCTAGAGGTTGAAAAGGTCTTTGATCAGCTAATCTGACCTTCATAATTACCTTGTGAGTGATTTTTAATCCTAATTTGTTCATAGTAGATTCAAGTATGATATTGATGCTACTTCCATCATCTACTATGGCCTTAAAAATTATTTTATCTATAATTTTTACATCTATCTCAACAAGGCCATATTCTCTATTATCAATTTCTTCTTCTAAGGTGATATTCTCTTCTAGATCATCAACTTCAACTCGAGCTATTCCTTCTATATTCTTAATTTCCCTTTGTAATGTTATTCCTTCCTTAATGTCTTTTTTGATATTTGGTGCTACTTGAATCAATTGTCCAAACAAAATGTTGGCTCTAGCTCTACAAAGATCTTGCCATACATGGTAAGGTTCTATAGGATTGAAGGTTCTATTAGTTGTTGGTTGTTTCAAAAAGGTACTAGAAGTCCAAGGTCCTTCTTTGCCTACAAATTGATATTCTTCTTCATTAGGTTCAACTACAGAAGAAGATTGGTTGTCTTATAGTTCTTTAGCTATTTCTTGAGTAATTTTTGATAATTCCACAAATTTGGATGATTCTTCTAAAGTATCTATAGATACCTCATCTTCTTCAAGTTATGCTAAATCTATTGGTTTTTTGGCATTCATACTTCTAGTTACAACCAAAGAAGGTAAATATGCATTATCCTTGAAGATCTTCTTCATGTCTAGTTGCACCAAATGGGATTGAGAAGATGGTAAATTTGATGTAAAATGTACATCAAGTTGAACTACTGGATATCTAACATCTTGAGAAGTTTTAGCTATTGGTTTTGGTTTTGGTTTTGAATATATGCTACAGGTCCTTGCAATGTCCCATAATTGGTTTGAACTATTGTTGAAGGGTGATGATTTTGACCATTGCTTGAAGGGTCATAATACATATTTGATGGACTTTTTGTAACAATAGAATCTGCAAATCTAACTCCTTTCATATTTCCTCCAACTTGATTACTATAGTTTC
>JAWRVF010002184.1:0-15624 GCA_036785485.1 Physcomitrellopsis africana
GATCAAGGAATCCAATTTGTATCAAAGTTTTGGAGATCTTTTTTTAAAATATTGAAGATGGACATCAAGTTTTCTTTGACATTCCATCTTCAAACTGACGGCCAAATAGAACGGGTGAATCAAGTTTTAGAATAGTATTTACGATGCAGCATCAATTATCAGCAAGATGATTGGACTGCATATCTATCGCTAGCCAAGTTTGTATATAACAACACCCTTCATGGGTCCACTCAAAAAACACCATTCTTTTCCAACTATAGGTACCATTCGAAGCTTGATCTATTGAGTCCGCTAGTGAATAACAATCCAGCAGCTAAAGGATTGTAGCAGCAGCTATTGGAGCTTCAAACCACATTGAAGCTTCAATTGCAAATTGTCCAAGAGTCTTACAAAGCATCCGTGGATAAATTTTGGAATTAGGCATCTAATTTCAAGATTGAAGATAAAATATGGGTGCTTTGACGGAATATCAAGACCAAGCGGCCATGTGATAAGTTGGACAATCGGAGATTGGGACCATTTGTTATCCAAAAGCAGATCAATCCTGTGGCGTACCGCTTAGAGTTACCAGCTGCTATGAAGGTACACCCTGTCTTTCATGTTTCTTTGTTAGAGCGTTATCGAGAATTGTCTTTTCCTGGAAGAGTGCAATGTCTGCCACCTAATATAGAAATTGAAAACAATGAAGAATATGAGGTGGAAAGGATACTAGATTCATGGCAAAGATGGAATAAATTAGAATACGTTGTGCATTGGAGTGGCTACAATATTAATGAAAGAACATGGGAACCGGTCAAAAATCTTGTCAATGCGTCACGAAAGATACGGAAATTCCATCAATGATATCCTAATAAACCAAAAATTGGTCATTAACGAAGCGTGAAGATGAAGCCTTCTCTAGAGAAATGAATAGAAAAAAGATCCAGGTCTAATCAAAACATAACTTGTTGTATTTTGTAGTATCAAGATAACTAATATCAAGGTGTATTTAGATATGGCTAGTGAGAATGTAGATACTGTACTAGTAGTACCATCTCAACCGAGTAGCTCACAACGTCGACCTCAAAATGAAGAATTAGAAGAGCCAAGAAGATGTCGAAGAATACCAAGCAGTAGATTATTTGTAATTATCTTTGAAGTTGAACCAGCTCATACAAGTAGTGGCAAAGCAATATTTACAGGTCGTTTCCACAATGAAGCTACAGAAGTTCAAGCATGGTCTCAAGTGGAAGGCAGTGGTGATTATCGGTGGCTACAAGGACCCATGAATTATCTGCCTCGTGAACGACAGCTAGAGTATATTGCAAAGACTATGCAATAAATTTTTGATTTCCTACGTTTGTAAGTATACATCTCAAATGGCTTTTCGAAGACCTCAAAGCTAGAGGAAGAGGTGATGTCAGGGACATACTTATTAGAACCTTCTAGAATATTCTAGAAATTTCCTAGAACTCTCTAGAACCTTCAAGAGCCTTCTAAAAGCTTCTTAGTTAGTAGAAGTTACTTGAGAAGCTCCCTAATTGGTTGAAGCTGCTTGAAAAGCTTCTTAGTTGGTAGAAGTTGCTTGAGAAGCTCCCTAGTTGGAGGAAGCTACTTGAGAAGCTTCCTAGATATGAGTATATATTAGAGTCGAGGCTGAAGAGTTCTTCAGTCTTGACAACACATCTCTTGGAGCTCTAGCTCACCTCTTTGGTGTTGTTTTTGTACTCATCTAATTAATCTAGTTCTTGCCAGTTCTTCTTGAACTTCTTGTTTAGACTTCAAGTCTATATTTTGTGTCCGTGACATTCTAATTATTCTAGGTCTATCTAAGTTAGAAAAATACAACCCTTGAATAGATTGGACTTCTTGTACTCTGAACTTTTCTAAAATTATAGCTAACAATATAATTAATCAAGTAAAAAATCATTAGTCTAGTAGAATTAAACCTGCGTTTGTAAGTGCAAGAGCTTTCTTGCACGCTGCAGAAGAAGGATCACCTTTTGTCATTTATGCTATACCTATTTCCATCGATGGAAAGACTTTAAGTAGCATTCCAAGTCAATATCAAGATTATAAAGACGTTTTTGAAAAAAAAAATGCAGATATTCTTTTGAAGCATTGTTCATATGATTGTTCAATCAACCTTAAAGAAGGAACTCAGCCACCATTTGCACCAATCTATAGTTTATCACAAGATGAATTGGCTGAATTCAAGGCGTATATTGACAAAAATTTGGCCAAGAATTTCATACGCCATTCTAAATCTCTAGCAAGAGCTCTAATTCTATTTGTGAAGAAAACAGATCGATCATTGTAGATGTGTGTTGACTATCGAGGACTCAACAAGATCACAATCAAGAATAAATATCCATTACTTCTAATATCAGGACTCCTTGACTAGTTGAATCAAGCTAGAATCTATACAAAAATAGATCTAAGAGGAGCATATAATCTAGTATGCATTAAAGAAGGAGATGAATAGAAAACTACATTTTTAACTAGGTACAGACATTTTGAATATAATGTCATGCCTTTTGGACTTACGAATGTACTAGCTGCTTTTCAACATCTCATGAATGATATTTTTTGTGAGTTCTTAGATAATTTTGTCATGTGCTACCAAGACGATATTTTGATCTATTCTAAGAACGTAGAAGAACATGAAATATATGTTCGTCAAGTATTACAAAAACTTAGAGATGCAGGATTGTATGCCAAGATAGAAAAGTGTGTATTTCACACTACTCAAGTTGATTTCTTAGGATACATCATTTCAAATGATGGTCTCATGATGGATCCTAAGAAAATCCAAACAATCATGAATTAGAAGATTCCAAAGATGGTAAGAGATGTCCAATGTTTTTTGAGCTTTATCAATTATTATCGGATCTTCATCAAAGACTCCTCTCGTGTTGGGGCTCCACTTATACATTTGACTTGTAAAGACAAGCTCCAATGGAATCAAGAAGCGAAAGCAGCATTTGAAGCTTTGAAGACATTGTTTGTTTCTGCACCAATCTTGTATTGTGTAGATTTTTTCAAGGCATTTTTTATGAAAACAGACGCATCAGACTTTGCCTTGGGTGCAGTTTTGTCACAAATGGGAACAGATGACAAACTTCATCCAATAGCTTTTCATTCAAGAAAATTCTTAGCAGCCGAGATTAATTATGAGATCCACGACAAAGAACTTTTTGCAATTGTGGATTCTTTTCAAGAATGGCGTCATTATCTAGAAGGTGCTTCGAGTCCAGTCACCGTGTATACGGATCACAAGAACCTCGAGTATTTCATATCGACACGTATGTTGAATCGTCGTCAAGCTCGTTGGAATATGTCTTTGTCAAGATACGAATTCATTATCACTTATCAGCCAGGAAAACAACAAGATTTGTCTGATGCCCTTACTAGACGTTCTTATTTTGCACCAAAAGAAGGAGATGCAGCTTTTGAGCAACAAAGAACAGTTCTCTGGAAACCAGAGCAATTTTATCTTTGAGCAATAAAATCAACATTAACTATTGATTCAACTTTTCTCAAGCAAATTCAGTAAAGTATGTCCTCAGACCCTCTTGTTCATGATATCAAGAATAATTCTTTCAAGTCTCATAATTCTTTTAAATTCGAGTTCAAGAACAATCTACTATATTACGAAGGACGTCTATATGTTCCAGAAGGAGAAGCACATTTACGAATTCTTCAAGCACGTCATGATTTTCTAGCGGCAGGATATTTTGGATACAATAAGACTTTGGAACTTATATCAAGAGATTTTTGGTGGCCTCAAATGTGGAAGGCAGTCAAAGACTTTGTATAGTCATGTGATATCTGCTCAAGATCAAAAACTCCTCGTCATCGACCTTTTAGGCTTCTTTAGCCATTACCTATTTTAGAACAACCATGGTCTTCTGTTTCTATGGATTTCATCACAGATCTTCCAAGCTCAAGATCTTATGACTCTATATTTGTGATAGTAGATTGGTTCACCAAGATGGCACATTTTGTGCCATGCACAAAATCTATCACAGGTGAAGAAACAGCTAAGCTTTTCATTGATAATATCTATCGCTATCATGGGTTATCTAAGATATTATATCAATAGGGGAACTCAATTTGTATCAAGATTTTGGAGAACCCTTTTCAAGATCTTAAAAGTAGACATAAAATTATCTTCAGCTTTTCATCCTCAAACTGATGGACAAACAGAGCACGTGAACCAAGTCTTGGAGCAATATTTAAGGTGTACCATCAACTACCAACAAGATGATTGGATAGCTCTTCTGCCATTGGCAGAATTTGCTTATAATAATACGATACATTCTTCTATGCAACAAACACCTTTCTTTGCCAATTATGGTTATCACCCACGACTTGATGCTTTTGACTTTTCAAAAGTTGATAATCCAGCAGCAGAAGATTTGGCAAATCATTTGTCAGAGCTACATGCAATTATGAAGGTGCAATTAAAAGAAGCTCAAGAATGACAAAAAAAAAATATAGATGCGTATCGCAAGGAACAACCACAATTCAACGTGGGGGACAAGGTATGGTTACTTTGTCGCAATATCAAGACTACTCGTCCTTGTGATAAGTTGGACTATCGTAGGCTTGGAGCTTTTTTTATTTTTAAATTAATCAATCTAGTTGCATATCGATTACACCTACCGGAGTTCATAAAGATCTATCCTGTATTCCACGTGTCACTACTCGAGCCATACAAGACAATGGATATACAAGGAAGAAGACAAATGCCACCGCTGTCGGGTAGAGAGAATTCACCTTAGAAAAACGTCGTGTTTCTAGTTGCTACTAGAACTAGCAGGGAGCATGAGAGGAAGCTGTGCAAGTATCTTCTATATTTGCACAATATATGTTCAAGCTTTCAAATTATACTTGTATTATACTTATACAAGACTTGTACAAATATAAAGTATAAATACTTGAATAATACTTATATAAATATTTGAATAATACTTGTATAAATACTTATATAATAGTTATATAATACTTATATAATACTTATATAAATACTTATATAAAATAATATATAATCCTTGGTATAATACTTATACAAATACTTATATAAATATTATATATAATACTTATAGAATACTTATAAAAAACTTGTATAAATACTTGATATAAATATAAGTATGTATACTTGTATAAAAGGTATAAGCAAAGTATGTATGTATTCAAGTATACCTCAAAATACAACCGCATATGAGGAATACAAGTTATACAACAAGCTGAAACTAAATAAATCACTAAAAATTTATCCAAAGGTCGAATCAAGCGTGCTTACAGCCTATAGAAAGCCAATAATCTATTGTAAAACATATCAAAATTTCACAAATAGATGACTTACCGTTTAAAAGGTATGGCTAAAAGAAGTAGGCGCTAAAATTTCCAAGCAAATGCAAAGGCAGCAAAGCTCCTCTTCACTTCAGCCTTTGTTGTGATTACTTCCCTTCTCCAAATTGAACATGCAATAGCTTTTTAGAAAGCTCACTCCATCATCTAAAATTTTCTAAAATTTCGCATGCATGCCTCTCAAACTCCAGATTTTGTAGCTAGTTGATTCTACTCTTTAAACCCTAGCAACAATTTTCCCTCTTTGACACTTCACGGCTCATAAAACTTTCATCAAAGCTCCAAATGTATTGATTTTTGTTTTTGTGGAAAGCTTACACAAGCTACTATAAGCACCTAAAATATCAAAAAGATTGAAGAGACTGTCCGACTTGGGTGGTTGAACAAAGTCTCTGCCCCTCTTCATCGGGTGGCAGCAAACCCTTTCCTACTCTCAAGCTCACAACTGTTGCTCTGCAACTCCAAATGCTACAAGAAATGCCTTGATAAAAAGCTAGCACAATTTTCCACACTTTTTATAAATTTCACTAAGAAAGAGTCGAAATCAAACTTGCAGTGGTAGCTCGAAGTTTCTGCCCCTCTTCATCGGGTGGCAGCAAACCCTACTCTACTAAAACAAGCATAATTTTTTGCTCACAGCTCCAAAACAAGCAAGTGAGTAGGTTCTAGAATCGTCACGACTTGAAGAACACACCTACCAATTTTCAGTACAAGCGCTTCTATCTCCTTGGAGCTATCTTTATCCAAAGTTCCACTCAAAACTCTCCCCCTTTAGGTCTAGCAAGAGGAGTATATCTCTCTTTCTTTCCATATTAGACTATGGCACGCCCACATGGGCAGCCAAATCCTATTGGATAGGCTCTATTCACCCCATGCTCTTCTTTCTTACCCTTCACAAGGTCTATTCTACCTCAAAGTCACCACGAAAAGTAAAACAACCTTTACCTTTCTTCTAATTTCAAAAGAGTCTATTCTAGGATATAAGCAAGATAGAACAAAACAAATAGCCATCGTAATTCACTAACTAAGTGGCTATAATAAATCCTCTCCTTATAATATCTTCTAAAATAACGTCTAGCATTCACACATGTAATAACAATAGATTACAATATTGTCTACATTAAATGCAGTATGACATTATCTTGTAGAATTACAACAATGAAGAATTCAAGGTTGAAGAGATTTTAGATTCAAGGGGCGAAATCGACTAATATTCACATTGGCATAGATACGATATTAGTGAACGCACATGGGAGCCATCAAAGAATCTAACAAATGCATCAATAAAAGTTAATGCATTTCATCGACGACATCCATCAAAACCAAGATAAATACTCAAGAAAATCTTTGCTCTAAAGCAAGGCAGGTTCTATAGAGGTTTCATCCTATCTTGTATCATTATTTGTCATTAGATTTTGTTTGTGCTAAAGAGATGGAGGATCAACAACCAGCGAATTTAGCTCAAGAGCCATCATTTGCTGATTTATCGGATGAGACATTACAACTATCACAACCTTCAAGACGACGGAATAGACATGAAGACCCTCAAGAATGATATGTCCTTCCTTGGATTGATGGCAAAATACAACGTGTTTGGTATCACAACCTTGGAAGAGACTCACGATGTTTGGTGATACTTTTAGAGGAAAGAACTACTCTTGATGGTATTCCTAATATTTTCTTTGAAGGAAACTATGAAGGCCTCAACAATGATCAAATAACAGGGTGGTCCTCTCGCCCTGGTATGGGACATTATTGATGGCTGAAAGGACCTATCAACTACCTTCGAAGGGAACAAAGATCAAAATATGTGGCAAGCACAATTCGACGTATTTTGGACTTTCTCAACATGTAATCACCGCTCCTCATAGAACTCGTTTCTAGAAAGGGGGATAATGTCACAGACATAAGATTTACTCCAATAAATTATCTAAGTAATAATAGATCAATAGAAGTAGGTAAAATAAGTTGATTTAATAATATCTGATAGAGAAGCTTCTTAGAAGCTTCATAGATGCGAAATCACCTTTATATATGTCTATAGGTAATTTGTAGGTTAGAAATTTGGTCAACAAGCTAGCCACATGGCGCACATGTTGGTAGCTTGTAGAACAAGCTAGCCATGTGTCACATATGTTGGTAGCTTGCGGAACAAGCCAAGTACGTGGCGCACATGTGAGAAACTTGTCATGCAAGTTTGACACGTGTCTTACAAATTAAACACGTGTATGAGGTCCTATAGAATACCGCCATGTATCTCTTAGTTAGATAGTATTTATAGAGGCAAGAGTAAAACCTTCTTCACTCTTGTCAACTCCTTTCATGGTTCTAGTCTAGTTTCAAGAGTCTTCATGTTTCTAGTCTTTGGCAATAGCCATTCCAGTTTTCTTTGAATATACATACTTTCTTATTTCCATTTTGTGACTTTTATTTTGATATAGTTTCTATTAGATTATGCATCTCTTTCTAGTTCATGTCCTTGACACCCTCTTGAAAAGATTCGTTCAAAACTAATAACTTAATTATATTTTGTAACTAATAAAATCCAATGATATAGTTTTTACTGAGCTGTATAGTAAATTATATATATAAATATAATACTTTTTACATGGTATCTAAATCAAAACATGACAATATCTAGAAAGGGCATCAAAAAAATCTTATTAGTTTTCTAATCAATAAGTGATAATAAACTTGAATCTTGATAGAGATACACTCTAATAAGTCTAGCGATGATTCAAAATATGTATTGATATGAAATACTTGAGATTCTTATGATTTGTATACTGGGTGTTGTATTGCAATATATTTTTATGATAAAAAGTATGGATAAGAATAATTTATATTTAATACTTGATTATCTTGGTTCAATAGGAACTTAGGATATTTTGAAAAAGGATTTATAAAAGCCTCTTAGATTATTTTCTTATTTTAATAGCTAATATTAAAAAAAAAATTAGGTTGTAGTAATTCTACTACCGCTTTTAAAAAACCATAAGTTAATAAAAATAGAATAGAGAAGATAAATAATTAATATGGTTGATAATAGGATTAAATTGAGGATAGGATTAAGCTTAAAATTCATTAGAATTAATTGGATTGATACTTGGGAGTCGACCGTGTATGAGACAGGGTCGAAATCACACCTCTAGCCACAAAAACGGCCACCAAAGGCAGGAGATTAAGACATTCACAGATTAGCGACTAAGATTAGAGAGCTAGCTTGAAGCTTATTTCAAGGATATTATGCTTGTTTCTATAGGATTTTGGAGGGCTTAGCAATTGCTATTCAAAGTCAAGGTTTGTATGAGAGATTACATTTTTATGCAATAAAATTAGAGCTAGTACTTGTAGCTATTCTATACAATTGGTGTAACATCTACAATTGAAATTTTGATAATGTATGATTGATTGAGTGTGCTAAAAATAAGTAAAAAATTATAGCAATCTAATAATGCATTTATGATTTTTTTAGTCTTTAGTACAAAGAGATACCAAAAGTTGATAGTTTAGGATTTGTTGGAATTTTTGTAATATCTTAAGATCTATTAGTTGGATTAAGGAGAAAATTAGGACAATATTAGAAGACTTGAAGATAGAACTACACACAAAAATTTAGTTGAAGTTAATGGTTTCAAAAGGAGAAATTATTGCTGGGATTTCTATATTAACTTTTAAGCCAGTGGCCAAGTGACATCAGTGCGGATTTTAGTCAATTTTTCACAATTTGTAAGTTAAGTTGAGTTGAAACTTTTTGAGCATATAGAAGGCTTGTGTTTGTAATTGTATACAAAGTTTCACATTAAGTTGATAGTTAGGTTAAAAATCACAACTTATTGAAATTCATTGGTTGAGGTTAAGACTTAAATAGAGACTCTTAATTGCTTGATTGTAATAAGTAATAAGCAATTGGAATTTATATATAGAAGAAGTTGTCAAAAAGAGTGTTTTTAAGTACTTTGCATTGATTCAAGTATTCTTGACATGATATTCAAATCATACTTTTTATATACGGACAAAACTTGTTAAGGGTCATTGGATATTTGTAAACTACAACTTCACCTTCTACAGCCAAGTGCTTGGTGTATTCCTAAAGAAGACAACATGTTATATGGCATCAGTGATTGGATTAGAAGTACCTTCTACATAATCATTCCATTCTTAAAAAGAATCTACAATTACAAGTTCTTTATCATAGATTTTGTAGTTGATCTTTGCTATTGAAAATTTTTTAGAATAGAAAGCTATTAAGTGGAGTTTGTAATCTGCTCCCATTTGTAACAATACTACATCCAAAACAAAGTTTGATGCATCTATTATTATAAAAAATACCTTAAAAAAGACAATACGATATAAAATTGGTACAGAAATAAAAGATATCTTTAAAGCTTCAAACAATGCTTTTGCTTCTTTATTCCACTCAAATTTATCTTTATAAGTTAAATGTGTAAGTGGAGCTACAATTTGAAAAAAATTCTTGATGAAGATTCAATAGTAATTGACAAATCTCAAAAAGTATTGTATATTTTTTTATTATTCTTAGAATCTTCCAATTCAAGATTATCTGGATTTTTTTAAGATGGATTTTTTGTCATACACAACCAATATAAAATTCATATTCTTTTATGTTCTTAGAATAGATCAAAATATCGTATAAATAGAAAATAACAAAATCATCAAGAAACTCACAAAAAATATCATTTATAAGATGTTGAAAAGCAATTGGTGCATTTATAAGTCCAAAAGGCATGATATTATATTTGAAATATCCATAACTAGTTCAAAATGTAATCTTTTATTCATCACTTTCTTTGATGCCAACCAAATTGTATACTCTCTATAGATCTATTTTTGTATAGATCTTTACTTGACTTAGTTGATTAAGAAGTCTTAAAATCAAAGATAAAGGATATCTATTTTTGATGGTAATTTTATTAAATCCTTGATAATTTAGATACATCTGCAGTAATCCATCTTTTTTCTTTATAAATAAGATAGAAGTTCTTGTTGAAGATTTTGAATGGCATATGAAATTCTTAACTAAATTCTTGTCAATATATTCTTTTAGTGTAGCCAATTTATTTTATGATAAATTATAGATTGGTTCAAATGGTAATTAAGCTTTCTCTTGAAGATCAATTAAATAATCATAAGGTTGATACTTTGGAAGAATACCTACATTCTTCTTTTTTAAAAACTTGATATTAGTTAGAAATACCACTTGTAATCTTTTCAGTATCAAAAATGAATATATTATATATAAGAAAAGATGATCCTTCTTTTACCACATGTATGAAAGCTTATGCACCTATCAATAAGGATTTGGATGCATTAGAATTATCTATGTCTATTTGATTAACAAATTTTTGGATTTTTATATTATGTCTCTTAGTTGCTACATTTAAAGGAATAGTTCATGGATAATATTTCCAGAAGACAATAAATGACCATCTATGACTTCTTTGTGTATGGATTTAGTTTTTTTAATTAGAGATATTTCTTTTTTTTTGACAAAATCTTTGTCTATGAAATAAGTTGAGGCTTTTGAATTTAATAAGATAAATACTTTGTAATTTTTAGGTCCTAAAAATACATCTATTATAAAATAAGATGAAAAATTTAAAGAGAGAATAGGAGCTTTATAAGGAGTTGCATATGATTCAATTGTATGGTCCCTATTGTACTTAGAAAAATTTATTTTTTGACACATTATCTTCTTTAGCAACCATACTCCTCATTTTGTGATTATATTGCTTTTTTGAATAATATTGAGTAGTGTGCTTAGCTTCTCCACAATATAAGCTTAAACCCTCTTAACAATGTCAAATCTTTTTTTATTCAATGAGAGATTTAAAACGTACCGTATTAATTTACATTGATTTTGGTTTAGTCAAATAAGTTTCTGAAAACTTAGAAGTTGCTATCATTAGTTGATTCACTCATCCCCAGTCAAATCTATATTTCTAATGCCTTTTAAATAATTAATTATTGTATGCAATGGCTTGAGTAATAAATTATTTTAAAGAGTCTGCTTTTGGCATTTTCAATAACAAATCTTTGACATTATCCTTCAATCCATAATGAAATTGATTGATACGAGATTTGTTGTTCCACTCTATATTGCAAGCAAGGTTTTGAAATTTTGTAGTATATATTATGGCTTATTGTGATTCTTCTCATAAAGATAAGAGTTTGGTCTCTGCTATCCTCTTTTGATTATTTTTTTTAAATATAAACAATTCAAAGAATGAATTCAAATCATAAAAAAGTCATGAATCTTTTTTTTTTTATTAAAGGTGTAAATAAAAAAAGAACACTTCTAGATAGAAGTGTATTTATGAATTCAACTTGAGTAAATCAATTAGGATATTGGAAAAGATGCAACTATGGATATAACTTGATTTGTTGTAGAAATCTTCAAAATTTTGATCTTGTTCCATCAAACTTCTCAAGTATACTAATCTTTGTCTTTTTTATACTTGTAGAATCAAGACTTCCTGGATTTGATTATAAGGCCAATTTACTTACTTTCCTCAATTATACAATTTCTTGGCATAGGCTCAGAATTTCTTCTATAAATATAGGAATAGTACTTTTTTTATTAGCATTAGTGATGTATGAAATTTCCACCCTAAGAGTGTTGACAAGCTCTTAAAGATCTGTGATAGTTACAAATCTATTCTTATTTCTAATAAATATAGTATCTATGATCTTTTTTTTTTCTCTTAAATAATTTAATAACTCTAAAATTTGAATTAGAAGAGGATAATCTTTAACTTCTAATATCAAATAGAAATTTCTACAAGGGGTGATTTACTTTCTTTCAGGGAAAAAATGAAGGTTAGAAAGCAAAGAATGTTAGTTTAAAAGATAGATAGTCCGCTACCTTTAAATCCAACAGTAAAAGTAGAATAATCCATTCACTTTTTAAATATAAAACAAGAATATTGAACCTTCACTCTTATCAAACTATCAAGGATATGAATCATAAAAAAACAAAATGTCAATATAGTCTTTTGTTACTCAAAAGAATAGAAAATTATTCAAAGATGGTGTAATATTAAAACTAGAATAACTATTGCTAATGACAAGAAGACTAGAGACTCTTAAAACAAGACCATGAATAAGAAAGGTGTTAACAAAAATAAAGAAGGCTTCATTCTTATCTTTATATATACTATCTACATAAGAGCTATGTAGCAATATTCTATAGAACCTCCAACATGTGTCCAATTTATAAGACACATATTATGAGTCATCAAATTAACTCATTAGTTGTTTTAGCATAAAAGAATACATTTAGAGTGCCAAAATTACTATTGTAAAGTAAAGATGTGTTTAGATGATGCTAAATGAAGGAGAATAGTATTAGTAAAAAAGAAATAGGATCCTAGTAAGTCTTAGAGGCAATTATCTTAGCTGATTTAATATTTTTTTTAATTATAAGAATTAACATTTAGTTATTGAGACCAATGTCTATATTGGCCTTTTATTTCTATGTATTATTTATTAAAAATATATAAATGTTACTTAGTAGTTAGAAGAAGTATGAAAAATAAACCTCATGTCTTTTTAATAATTTATATAAAAAATAAGATTTTTAGTTGATTTAAATTGATTTTATTATTATAAAAAATCACCAAGATAGAATAAAATAGTCTTAAATTTTTATTATTATATCAAAAATATTATAGAGATTTTTAAAATTTATTTAAAATTTATTTATAATTTTTTAGGAATTTTTAGAATAATTTTGAAGACTTTGGCAAAAATGAGTTTTACCACCTTGGGAGCCATTATGAAGAAATGGAGTAAGACTTGAAGGCCATATAAGGTTCCTAAGCTAATTGGATATTTTTAAATACCATGGTGAAGTCAAAATTATAAAAAAATGAGTTTTATTAGTAGAAAATAGGAAGACCAATACCTAGTGTAGTCCTTATAAGAAGGGAGGTGCACAAGTTCCATATGGATTGTGGCACCTTGGATGTAGGTAGGAGGATAAGACTAAGGCCTTGTGGCCCCTCTAAGACACCCATATATACTACTTGTGAGCCTTGGTGAGATTCGATCCATGATCTCTTAAGTAAATTATCCTTGAGATAAAAAAATTTTATTTAATTTTTTTATTATTTATCTTCTATCTTTGGATTATCATAACTTATTCATAGTAATTCAAGTTTATATATTTTTTATATCATTAAAAAGATAGAAATTTATCTATTCAAAAATATAACTTTTATTTTTTATTTTTATATTTTATTAGGTAAAAAATATTATGAATAGACTATGATTAGTTTTGAAGTATGTATTTGTTTGATATTCTTTACTTCCCTTGTTTTGTGGTTGTTATTCTTTTTGTACTTGCTATTTACTTCCTTCACTTCACACCACCAATTACAATCAGCTCTTAAGTGAGGCCATCTTGTAACTTGGGTTGAGGGATAAAAATTTATCCTCACATATGTCAAACTTGCAAAATAAGTTTTTTACATGTACACCACATACTTAACTTATTCTACAAGCTATTAACAAGTGCGTCACATGGCTAACTTGTTAACCAATTTTTTAACCTATCAATCACATATAAATATATATAAAGATGAAATTACATCTATGAAGCTTCTGAGAAGCTATTCTATAAGATATTATTAAATTAATCTATTTTTATTTACTTCTATTTAAATAATCATTAAAATAAATTTCATGTCTATGACACTAAGTCACCAATATAAAAATTGACTTAGAATAATGATTATATTCCAAAACCTATGAATATGAATCTTATACTGCTGAAACGATCTTGAAGCTAGCTCTTGAATCTTAATTGCCAATTTCCAAATGATCTTATGCTTTGTCTTTAATAGCCATTTTAGTCCTTAGAGATTTGATTTTGATCATGCTCTATAAATAGTTGACTTTTGGATATCAATTCAATATATCTTAAGAGTTTTTAAATCTGATCCTATCTTTAATTTAATCCTAGTATCAACTATACTATTTATTTATCTTTTTTATTCTATTTTTATTATTTTATTGATTTTTTAAGATAATAAAAGAATTTCTACAATCTAAAAGATAAAATCAATAACTAATTCTTATCTATTAGCTATTAAGATAAGAAATAATATAAAAAGCTTTCATAAAATCTTTTTTAAATATCTTGAATTCTTATTGAATCAAGATGATTGAATATTAATTAAAAAATTATTCTTATTGATATTTTCACTACATAAATGTATTACAACACAACACTGACATCTTTTAAACATATGAATCCTTTGATATGTGCTAAATAAATAACATGTCATAATTGGCATCACACCATTTTTTTATTTTTTATATCAAATTCTTTATTATCATTTTTACCATCTATTTTAGTATGTTTATTTTCTTTAAAATCATTGATATCTTTAGCACAATCTTTTGTTAAAGAACTAGAAGTTAGAAGCCACAACACTTAGCATCAGCAAGGTTGCACACAAAGAGAAGTGTGGAATGAGATAGCTCTCACTTCCAACACCCTTTACTTATAAGTGGAGTTCACATCCAAAGTACATAGGCTTCATCTACATTCATCTAAAAGCCAGCCGCCTACCGAGACCCTAAATCCAGCCGCCTGTCAAGACCTTAAACCTAACCGCCTGTCGAGACCCTAGCCGCCACTTAATCCCTAGTTGACTTTTGACTATTAGAAACTTACTATGGTTAAACTCCAAGTAACTCTTTCTTAAACTTTAACACTCCCACTTTTCTAATTGTCAAAAGGCTTTTAAGCCTAATGCCTTTATCAACTCGTGGTGTCTATCCTTCACTAATGCCTTTGTAAGCACATCAGCAAGCATCTCTTTTGCAGTACAATACTTCATACCTATTATACCATCTTCAATCTTCTCTCGTATGAAATGATGTTGAATATCAATGTGCTTCGTTCTTGAATGGTGCTTTGGATTCTTGGAAAATGCAAGACATCCTTGATTGTCACACATTATTGGAGTTGCTTTTGTTTGCACTAATCCAATGTCTTCTAAGAGTTGTCTTATCCAACAAGCCTCCATTGCACAATGACTTGCTGCCATGTACTCAGCCTCCATGGTTGATCTTGCAATGGTAGGTTGTCTCTTGCAATTCCATGAAATGACTCCCACACCAATAAAGAACACATATCCCGTTGTGGATCTTCTATCATTTACATCTCCAACCCAATCCGCATCACAATAACCTTGCAAATCAATGTTCTTACCACCAAGGCATAATTTGAAGTCTTTA
>JAWRVF010002185.1:0-15617 GCA_036785485.1 Physcomitrellopsis africana
ATTGATTATGTGACAAAATGGACACAAGTGATGGCAACAAAAATTGATAATGCCAATATTGTAGCCACGTTTTTATATGAGAACATTATCGCTCGATTTGGATGTCCCAAAGAATTGATTAGTGATCGTGAAACCTATTTTATTAATTCTACAATTGCGACTTTGACAAATAAATACAAGATCAAGTATCAAAAGACAATCCCATATTATCCCTTGGGCCAATGGACAGATTGAAAGGACCAATAGTATTTTGTACAAAATTTTAATTAAAACAATGTCTGGTGTGGGAACGACCCAGAGGAAGGTTTTGAGTGTAGTAAAGGGGAGAATAATTTGGATCGATGAGAGTATCTTACATAAGCTATTACATTTACCAATAGGTGAGCTTGCGGTAGGCGTCGAAGTATCCAATGACTTCAGACCGAGAAGTTACTTCAAAGAAGACATGGCGTCCTTTGAGAAGAATCAAGACTGAAAAGTGGCGGAGGCACTTACTCCAGAGCTTGCGGAGTGGATGCGATTTGCTCAGAAGCGGTTAGGCTTGAACCGGCATACTACATACATGTTCAAGCGCTTATTATTTGCTGCGAGTGGAACACTTGAAGGTATGGTGTTTAATTGGACAGCCTTTGTAGCAATCCGTATCCATGCAAAAATGGGAGCCAAGCAGAAAACGGGTAAATTCGCATCTTTGTTATACTCTAATTATGTGCACTCTGTTATTGCACATATGTTAAGTCAACGAGCAGTGGAGAAAAGTATACCTTCTCCAATGCCGCAACAGGGTATGTAGAGTTTACTAGTTAGTGCAGCGGTAGTGGTACACAAAATTGGGAATCAAGTAGATCGCGGAAATGATCGAGAGGATGGCTGAGGCTCCAATTTTGAACACCAAATTACTGAAAGGAAGGGACCTCACGAAAGTAATATTGGATCAAATTTTCCAATTGTATCTTACCGTGAGTAAGTTGGAAGGAAATCTAAGACAACAATTGGAATCAAGCAGGAAGGAGATAATGGAGAAAAGCCGCCAAATTATGGAACAAGGTCACCTTATTAGGGCAAAAACGGAATCCAAGTTGGCATTGGAGCAAAAGTTAGCGGAGGAAAAGAAAAATTAGGCGAATGATAAAGATCGCACTCAAAGAATCTTGAACAACGAAAATCAAGAATTAATAGAGAATTGTAGGATATGGGATTTGGAACGAAAAGCATTGAAGTGTTAGTTGCAAGCAGAATGTGAAAAAGCAACAAAATTGGAATAGAAAAAGGTGGAATTAAGAGACCAATACAGAATTGGAACGGATAAGTTGCAGGCAAAAATTGGTGCATTGAAGGATGAAGTGGAAAAATTGGAGGGCAATTTGGCCAATGTCGTTCAGCCACAAGTATCTATTCCACTAGTTTTGAGTATTAGTGAGCTGGAGGAGAAGATAAAGCAATAAGAGCGCTAATTAGAGGCAAAAGATACCAGGATTCTACAATTGGAGGCTCAAGTTTGGAAATTGGGAGCAGATAATGAAGATTTATCAACGTAGTTGAAGAGTAACCATGTGGATTTATTGGAGGAAGATGAGGACGTACCATTAGAGCCAGATGTAGAGGAACCTCCTACGAAGAATCTAGGAGCATTCCACTCTCAAGAGCTAGTTTCATAATAAAAGTTTTTTTTTTTACCAATTTTATATTTGCAAGGGCATTGCACAACTAGAAGTGGGGCTATGTAGAATGGGTAGGAATTGTAGGATTTAAAATACATAGTTTGTAGGATTAAGAATAGAGATAAAGCCGATGAATGGCCAGTTTAGAAGACAGAATGGATGAAGAAGTTAGAAAAAGTAGTTATCATCGATTGTGTAGCAGTTAACATAGATGGAGTAAGTATAAATTGATTTGGTACGGAGGAGTCGGGGCCAGACTGTGATAGTCTTGAGCTAAGGTAAGCTTGGTGCTACCTCTCTCTTTTCTTTTGTTAGGCTATAGTGGAGGATCCGGATTCTATTTCGATGGATTATACCATGTCAATGATGAAGTACAATAATAAAACAAATTTTTTTATATATGTGGATGAGTAAGAAATTATAATTATTTGATGCGTGAGTTCGTTGTGGCGAATTGGAGGTCGAAGACTAGATATGTCAATGAAGTTTGATTGTGGATGAGAGTGTTATGCCGTATTGACTGTGAGAGTTGAGCGGTGAAGGAGAATATTGGAAAGACGATTTGTTTTGAAAGACGTTCTTGGTGAAGAATTATTTCCAGTGATTGGAAAGAGAAGCGGGTGTATGCAGTCTATGGAAATGGTGCAACATTGCCGGTTGTTGTTATGAGCTCAAAAGAAGACAGCAGATTACTGTAGGAGAATTGGTGGAGGATTGTGTCACAAAGTTTATCTTTAGTTGCAAAATAGCAGAACCAATGGAGTGGACGGCATTATTTTAAAAAGCGTGTATGTGTACATTAGACTTAAATGTTCAAAAGGTGGTTAGTTGTGTGATCCTAACAGTTTAACTCAATACAGATAGTCTCTCCCTGTGTTCGAATCCCTCTTTACAGGTTTACTCTAGACAGTATTGGTAGAGTAAGTGAGACAAAAGAAGAATAACAGTATGCAAGTGTGCAAGGCATTCGAAGAAGAGGATATTTACACAATAAAAGAGGGATGTCCACCTAACAGTTTTGTAATTAAAATTAGATAGATTTTATAAAGAGATTTGAATATAGTTAAAAGATCAAATAAATTTTTTATTAATTATAATAGAAAATAAATTTTTAATTTAAAAAATAAGAGATAAAAATTCAATAAAAAATTAGATTTAAAAAAAATTTATTATGTATATTTTAAACAATAAAATTTATAAAATATAATTTTTTAAAAAATTTAATCATTTTATATCTCTTTATTATTTTTTAAGTCAAAATATATTTTATACTATTATATTTATGAGGATATTTTCTTCCTTGATTGTATTATGGTAAGGATTGTAATGCAAATCTTTCTTAAGTTTAGAATTTTTAAAAGATTTAAAGTTGATTTAAATTTTTTTTTTAAAATATAAATTATAAAAAACCATCAAAGATATATGGGTGCAAAAAAAAAACCATATTATTTATTTTTATACTTAAAGCACTATATATTTTATAAATAATATAATAAAGAATAATCTAATATAAAAAAGTCATTCTATACCTCGATAAAAATAAAAATAAAAATAAAAAAAATAAAAAAAAATAAATATTTGATTAGGAATTTTTTTTAGGCAATAAAAGTGAAAAAAAACATATCTAGGATTTATTGTAATATAGACTATTAATATATCATTAATGATAGAATTAATATAATTTACTTGATCAAAATAATCTATCTTTCTATTTATACTTTATTATAGAATAAGACAAACTCAATCAATAAAAGATAAAAAACAATATCACTTAAATAAATATTAAATGACAAAGCCTTTAGCAAAAAAAATTAAATATTCTATAGTTTATAAACAAATATCTAAAAAAAAACTAAAAGTAGTATAAGATGTAATGTATAACTATCAAATAATTTAAATTCTAATCCAAAATATTTTATATGATTAGAAGAAGATTTGAATATTATTGAATATAAAATATTAAATAATTTTATTAAAAAAATTTATATAATGAGAATTTAGAAATTCTTGTATATATTATTTTTAAAATTTTAAACTTTTATAATTTAAGATAAAGTTTTATAAACCTTTTATTTTTATTAGTAAGATTTATTACCTTTAAAAATCAATAAGTTTACATAGATTTTTTTATATTTTCAAAAAAAGGTATAAAAATTTTGCTAATAATAATTAGATATAAATTTAAAAAACCACTGGGTATACACCCCTCTTTTATTGCATGGACATTCCTTCATGCCACACCAACAATACACTATTGCTACAAGTTTCTTAATAAGCTAGATACTAATGAAAGATATAAAAACAACAAAAAAAAATAATAACAACTCACAACACAAGAACATTAGCAATACAGAAGCTAATCAAAGCAAATAAAATAAATAATAAAAGAACGGTGTCCACCTCGTGGAAGTATTATATAGACACCTCCCTTTATTTATTTGCTTTGTTTAGCTTTTGTATTGCTGATGTTCCTATGTTGTTGTTTTTTATTGTTATTTTTACACCTTTTGTTAGTATCTAGCTTGTTAAAATAAAATTACTGCAATAGTGGCATAGGAGAGGAATATCCATGTAGTAAAAGGGAGATGTCTACCTAATAGATCTTTAAATTTATTACTACAAAATCAATCTTTAATCTAAAAATATATTTCAAATCCTAAAAAAATGTATAGGATAATAAAAAAGTGATTTTAATATATTATCTAATTATTCTTCAATCTCTATACAAACAACAAAAATATGTATATTTTAATAATATTCTCATTTAAAATCTTTAAATTCTCTTCATAAAGTCTTTAATATAAAACATCAACTAAAAATTATGTCATCAAAATTAGGAATTATTAATAAAAAGATCTATAAATAATATAAATTTCTCTTATTTTTTTGAATCCATACACATCTTTTATTTAAATTTAATAGACTCATATTAGATAGGATTTTTTAATTTAGATAAATATGACATTATAAAAGAAATATTTTGATTTTAAAAAATTAATTATTCTAATATCAAAATCTAGAGTATTAAATAAAAAAATATTTTATGAAGAATTTTTATTTAATTCATTAAAAAAATTATGATACAAAGATATTTGTTAACAATTAGAAAAAAAAAAAAAACTAAATAAAATCATAAATAGGCATTATAAGCTTTATGTTCCATTCATAAAAGAATTTATGTATATATTGTTTAAAGAATATTTAGAAACTTGACAAGTTTGGAAATATTATTTTGTTTATTATATAAACTAATTTTATCTTTTCTAATATAAGAACCACTATAAAATTTGTATGTTAGAAATCTAGTACTTACCATATTAAAGCCTACATATAAACAACCTAAATACAAAGACGTGACATGACTTTTAATTTTGGTATTTGGCATGATAACAAAGTTGAGGGATTCTTGTATAATTGCCTCATACAGTGTAACAAAGTTTCATGGCTAAAACTAGTGGAGATTTGTATGAAAAGACCACCAAAAAAGAAAAATAATTTTATATATATATATATATATATATGCATTGAGTAGTTTTCACATGAATGTCTCAAAAGTGATTTGTTGGATCATAATTGGTTAAAGATTGTAGAAAGCATCACTAAAAGTAATAAAGAAGACTCCTATTCTCATTTGTAATTACTCATCTATCCCTCAAAAATTTGTCATTATAATCCTTTCTTCTTCTTTTTTCAAGTATTGGCATGCTAAAAAAATAAATTACTTATACCATTATATTTATTCTAGTATATCAAATGGAATGAACCTTGTCTTTTTAAGATAACATAGGAAGAAGAAAGCAAGAATAAAAAAATATAAAAAAATTGAGATAAGGCTATGTAAATTTCAAGCATTGCTCTTATTGCCTCCCTCAAGATTATATCAGCAGCCGCACTCTCTTTTCTTTTCACCTTTTTTTTGTCTTTTTTGTCTTTTTTTTTTTTTTTTTTTTTTTTTTTGGAGAAGAATTGAAGGCATCAACAATCTTTGAAGGATTAGATGAGAGAATTCAATTTAAAAAAATCTTGAGCAAGGACCAAGTTCATGAATGAATAAATAAATGAAAAGAAGAGAAACTTATAGAAAGAGTGAGGGGAGCCATTGATGGCACAAAGGGGGAGATGTTTTGACTTAAGACCAGAGATTTCTTTTACTTTCTATATTTAAAAGGGGCCCTTCAAAGCCATCTTTGCCTCCATTTGACCAAGCCCTTTTTCATATAAATTATAATTAAAGATTAATAAGTGTGATTTGTCGTTTTACTTATTCTACCAATATTGCCTAGAATAAATCTATTAAGAGGGATTTGAACATGGTGTCATGAAGGAGAGAGCCCTCTTTAAGAAATTGCTAGGATCATGGCTACTTATTAAGCAAAGAAATAGAAGAGCAGTGAGATATCTCTATTTATATCCTTATGATTTCATTCAAATAATCCTATTTATCAATCTCTTTGTTTCCTTCAAAGATTCTTTATAAATTTCTAATTCAAAACTTCGTTTATATCTTGAAATTCCATGAAAAAATTTCTTGTAAATTTCCAATTCAAAACTCCCTTTGTATTTTGAAATTCTCTTGTAGATTCTTTGTAAATTTTCAATTCAAAACTCCCTTTGTACCCTAAAATTCTCTTGCAGATTTCCAATTCAAATCCATTTTTGATCCTAAAATTCTCTCATAGATTTTTTATAAATTTTTAATTCAAATTCCCTATAAATTTCTAATTTAGACTTCTTATATACTTTAAAATTTCCTTACAGATTTCCAATTCAAATCCCTTTTTGACCCTAAAATTCTCTCATAGAATCTTTATAAATTTCCAATTCAATGTCCTTGTAAATTCAAACTCCTTGTAAATTTCTAATTTAGACTCTATGTAAATTTTCAATTCAAACTCTCTATAAATTTTCAATTCAGACTTCCTATAAATTTCCAATTCAAACTCTCTTTGTACCTTGAAATTCTCTCGTAGATTCTCTATAAATTTTCTTATAGATTCTCTCAAAGATTCTTATGGAGCAAAATAAATCCCATTTAAGATCCAAACAAAAGATGAAAGAGAAAAAGTCCTTATTTTAAATCCTAAAAGGGTTTAAATAGGCAGCTTAGCCAATATCCGAATAATATCTAATGTATGCTAATACTTGCCTGATACTCGTTTGATATCCAGTTGATACGTGGATCTCAAGTATCCCATAATCCTAAGATTTTTTGATTGATACCTTGAAATCTTAAGATTCTTTGATTGATATCTTGAAATCTTAAGATTCTTTGATTGATATCTTGAAATCTTAAGATTTTTTATTTAATATCCTAAAATCTTGAGATTCTCTTTTCACATTATAATTTTGGAACCAATTCTAATTTATTCCTGTTTATACTATAATTTTAGAACTAGTTCTAATTTAATCCTAATTTTATTATAGTTTTGGAATTAATACTAATTTATTCCTATTCACACTATAATTTTTGAATTAGCTCTAAATTAACCTTGTTTTGACTATAATTTTGGAACTAATTCTAATTTATCTCTATTCATATTATAATTTTAGAAGTAGTTCTAAATTAATCTTATTTTTATTATAGTTTTGGAATTAATTTTAATTTATTCCTATTCATATTATAATTTTAGAATTAGCTCTAAATTAATCCTATTTTTACTATAGGTTTGGAACATACTTATTTGATTTTGATGCACTTGCCGCAAGTACATCATGACATCCACCTCCCCTAAACCTGCGCATCCTCCGATATGCGCCATCCTATTCTTCTTCATTTGTATTTGCTTCCAATTCTTTTTCTTCCCAATCTTCTTCTAATAGAAATTTTTGAACTAATTTCTGAGCTTCTAATTATTGGATATCTTTAGTATAAATTTTTCCATCTCTTTTTTTGAATAATTTAATCTATTTTCTAGCAATTCTAAATCTCAATGGTGTCCCATCTAAATCTCTTAAAGAGTAGATCAGATTATGAAATACCTCAATTACCACATATGATCCAAACCATCTTCTAAAAAACTTCTTTAAGGCACTATGTTAATAATCTAATGTATTATCAAATACAAGCACTCAATCACTAATTTGAATAGGATTTGGTTTCAACTTGTGTATTTTGTCAAACCTGATCTTGTTGTGTTATCTTGCATCCTTCAATTTCTCAATAGCGTTTTGTTAATCCTCAGATAACCTTTCCAATTGCCTGATTTAAAGCTCTAATAATCTTTTTCTATCAATATTATCTTCCTAGGCTAAGAACATCCAATTAAGTACACTTTCCTCAGTTGGCATCATAGATTTCTGTTCCATCATCAACTCTATTGGCATATAGCCTATAACAAAACTATATATAGTCCTATCTGCCCATAAGGCAAATGGCAGTAATTTAGGCCAAAGTTTAGTTTTATCTCTATATGCCTTGACCAAAGCCTGAATAATTGGAAGATGTCCTCTCTCAATTTTTCCATTAACTTCTGGATTGTAGGTTGTAGTCAGCTTCAATTGGACTCTGTACATTTTAAAGAATTCATGAGCTCTTGCTGCATATAATTCACCCCTGTCTGCCCTTATTCTTCCAATGTTCCTATAATAGCACGTTATATCTTCTAAAATAAATCTACAGACTAATGCTGTGGATTTACCTCTTAAAGCTCTTCCTTCAACATAATTTGACAATTCTTCATATACCAAAACTAAATACTTCATACCCCATATGCCAGTTGGTATAACAACTAAGTCTAACATCCATTGAAAGTATATTTTAGATGGATAAGTAGGGCACAAACCATCTCTATGTCTAATCTTTGATTGCAATTGACACTCTGTACATGAATTTACAAATTCTTCTACATCTTTGTACATATCTTTCTATCAATACCTTTCTTTAATTTTGGTGAAGGTAGTCCATACTCCCCTATATCTAGGCCATAATATAGCATGAAACTCTTTTAAAACTTGATGCTTAGTGTCAACATCATCAACAATCCTCAGAAGAATTCCATCCATTCTTTTGGATTTCTTCTACAAGAGTCCTTCCTTCAAAATATATCCGTAAGCTTGGTGTCTAATTTCTTTAAAATATTTTCCAATCCAACCTTCTTCTTTCTTTAAAGTATTCAAATATAAACCAATGTTCCGTAATTTGTCATATAAATCTATATTAAAAGATAAGATTTCACCAATAAAGGTTTCTATTTCCATTATACATATATAATCCATTTTGATCCTTTTATCTTTATTATAAGTAAATATTTTCTTTTTATAGGAATATCTTGTTTTAGACAACATATCTGCAATGTAGTTCTTCTTTCAAGAAATATGTACTAAGACAAGATTCATAGATTTGATTTATATTATCCATCTCAACATAATAATATCAGGAGTCAAATAGTTTGATATCATACAAAGTACAAGTAAATAATCTGTCTCCAAAATTACATCTGCTCTAATCAAATAATTTTTTTCCATCTTTAGTGCAGTTAAAGCACCCCACAGTTCTCTTTTAACTTGAGAATAAGCTCTTTGTCTCTCAATAAGAACTTTGGCTCCAAATTTGATAGCTAATCTATTATCCTTATTATCATCTTGTCCAACAACCCATCCAATGGCTATCGGGCTTGTATCTACAGTCACAATCACTGGTCTCCCGCATTGATAATCTACTTGTCTCAATACTAGTGGTAATTTTAAAATCACCTTTAATTCTTTTATGGCTTCATCTTGCTCTTGTTTTTAAGAAAATCTCTTTTTTTTTCTCAATAACTTATATAAAGGTTTTGCTATGTGTCCAAAATGAGATATCCAAATATGATAAAACCCACAGACTCCCAAAAATCTTCTTACCTCAGTTGTGTTCTTACATGGCTTCATACTTGAAATTGTATCAACGTTCTCTAGATTAGATTTTCTTTCATATCAGCCACACAAATGTTTGACCACAATTATCTCATCAACTCTAAAATTTGATTTTTTAAGAGATAAAATTAAGTTTATTTCTTCAAATTTGGCCAATATTTGGTCAATATCATTAATATGCTTCTTTACAAATACCTTGCATCCATCTTCATCTAGTCTTGAATCCATGTCTTCAATCTTATAACCCTTAATCGGAATATCATCCAAGAAAGGAATTATCTTATCCGGAATATAATCTCTTAAAATTTGGTTCATGGCACTTTATATGTGTGCCACTGAGTTAGTAGCTCCCAATGATAAAGTACACATGCATATTAATCCCAATAGAATCTTCATTGTAATAATATCCTTACTTTCTTTAGTTAATTGAAATTGATCATATCTCAAATATAAGTTTCCAATAGAATAAATAGAGTGGCCTACAAATGCCTCAGCTACCTCATCTATAATTGGTCCAATATCCATGTTCCTTATAGTGACTTTGTTAGCTGATTGCATATCCTGAATAAACGTTAGTGCTTTAGACTTTTTAAATGCGCTAAATCAACAAATGGAATAAGATGCAATAGAAGGTTGAAGGATCTCCATTCTCACCTTTTTTTTTAATAAATCTACCAACTTTAGAAATAAAGCTCTCGGTACAAGAATCAACTTCAAATCCCATAGTACATAAGGCACAATAAAAATAACCATTGGTCCGACTACGCTTGGATCAATATAACCAATTTCTTTTAGTATAAGAATAAAAGCTTTATCATGTTTAGATTTCATCTCCAAAAATTTCATCCTTTCTTCTTCGATCAGGAATTCACTTCTTCCAATCTTCAATTTATCCAATGATTCCCGAGTTAACTTGTGACCAATCCTCCCTGGTTTCCTAAGACTTGGTTCCTTTACTGCTTTCTCAATATGTTCTAAAGAATCAAGACGTAATTGAATAGCAATTGATTTAACCTTCTTAGCCACCATCTTACACTTGATATTAATCCTTGCTTTTTGTTCAATTCTATAATCTTTAATCATCTTCAGCTTAGAAATAGATTCTTTAATTGCTTCATATAATTCCCTTGAATATAAATCCATAAATATTCCTTCATATTTATCCAAACCTTCTCCAAATGTCAAGTCTCCCAAGCTCTTTAAAATACTATTCAAATCTTCTTCTAAACCTTCTTCATCAATCATCCCATAAATAAATTCATCACTTGAAACCAAATCCATGTTTTTTAACTTTTTTTAATTTTTCTTTACACATCTTTGATATTTACAATTCAAATTCTCAACTCTTGAAAATTTCAAAACTCCAAATTTTGTATAATCCAAAAATCCATTTTTAAACCTATCTACATTCGGAAGTATAAAACTAGAGGACTTATTTGCACCCTTGGACTTTCCATCCTTGAGGATGATCCTCAAAAGCACAAAAAATCATCACCAATTTTCAAAAAAGTTTCTTCTAATTGTTCCCTGTTCCTTTCATTATTGATTATTACAGTCAAAAATTATACTGATCTCTTCCTATCACAATTCTTGATCCTTGTATAATGTGAGCCGTCATTTAATACCTTAGTTTCCATCCTTGTAACTATAATATATGGCTGTCCCAAAATCATAGGATAGGCAGCAAATTCTTATACAAAGAAGTTTTGTTCCACCTCTACATCTCCAATTCTTATCCATACTATTGGACATGCTCCATATAATTCACCCCTCTCATTATTTGCAGCCTTTATTATCCATCCATGATTGATGTTAATAAGCCACATTTCCTTTTCATAAACGCTTTTAGACATTATGTTGATCTTAGATCCATGATCAATTAATGCCAAATAGGTTTCTTTATAATCTTCAATCTTCACCTTGGCTTCTATAGTAGCCCTAGCCCAATGTATACAAGAAAATGTACGCTTCTTTTCAATTCTTATACTTTCATATTTATAAATTGAGGTCTTTACTTGTTTATATTTTTTACTCTTGGTCTTTTTCCACTCTACATCCAATTACTTTAATCTCTTTCATATTTGTTTTGTTGGTGGAAATATCAAAGGTATCAAATCCTTTTTTCTTATTAAATTCCACATTATTTCCAAATACATTCATATCATTAATACAAGAATTTTCATACTTTTGAATTTGTATAACCTTTTCTTTACTATCACAAGACAAGATAAATACTTGTACTTCTTTTTCTTCTTCTATATCCTTTACATCCGCCAAAGCCTTCATCATCATTGCTTTAGATGTCATTTGCCTCTTCTTCTTAATGACATCAATGATGAGTTCATGAAATTCCTTCTTGGCTATATCAAGAACCTCCCTTAAAAAAAAATTAATTTTGGCATCTAAAATCCTCTCTTCAAGAATATCTTTCATATCAACAGAGGATTCAATATCTGACTTCAATTTAAATATTGGATTTTTAGTCTTATCCTTCCTTGAATCTTCTTTTTCATTTTTCCTCTCCCATTTTTCTTTAGGTAATGCGGTGTTCTTTCCTGGATAGGAAAAAAAAGACCCTGATTCTATTGGAGTGGTGGTTTGCTTCTCTTGATTTTTATTCATCAACCTTTGATTTTGATTCTTGCTATTGGGCTCCTCTAGTTTCTTTTCTTCTATATCCCTACTCTTTTTAATTTCAACCATAGCCTCTTGGATCTCATCATTCTCTTCATGTACTTTTAGATAAGCTTTAATATTTGTAGCATCAACTAGATCACTCCATCTAATTTTCTCCCTAATAATATGTACACCTCTAAGCATAATCTCCTTGCTGGAAATTATAGAAATCCCTACATTTCTCATTTCCACAATAATGGGATATGCACTTGCTTCTTTAACCATAGATGCACCATTAGAACTCCCAATGTGGCTTTGCACAAGTTTTTTCATTCCATCATTGCCAAAATTTAATTCAATAAGTTCTCCAGTTGTAGTGAGTTTTACCTTGCCTTCTTTAAAGAAGATCACCTCTCTCTTCAAATCCTCTTCATAGGCTGAGCAATTCTTCCTGTCATGATCTTCATTGTCACAATATATACACCTCTTCACTAATTTTTTGGTTTTTGTTGGAAATTTAGGAAAATTCACTTTTTTTTTTTTTTTTTTTTTCAATTCATTGAACTTGACTCTTAATCCCCTCATATTCTTTACAAGTTCTTCAAGAGTTTCATTAAAAATACCTTCTTTTAGAACTAATACTGGATCAATAAAAATTGTTGGAGCTACTAGGATAAGAATAGGAGTCATTCTTGACTCTACAACTACACCTTCTTTAGTCTTTATCCTCTGTTGCTCTATGATTGTGGCTACAACTTCTTTAACTTATTTTCAGTCATTGCTACTTCTATTAATTAGAAGTAGAAACAACTTATCTTGTAAATCTCCATCAACTGCTTGTAAAAAAAATTCCACCTTTTTGTCATCAAGCAACTGCCTATCTATTATAAGAAGTTGAAAAAATTTCTTTTCAAATTCTCCAAACAATTCTTTAGGATCCATTTGTTTTCCAAGTTGTTGTTCTACCCATTCTAAGAATGTTCTCTTAGTCACTCTTCCTGAATCTTCTTCAAGAAACTCTTCCCTTAAAATTTCTTCATATTCATTCTAAGAGTTTATGTTATTTCTATATAAATCTTTGACTCTTTCTTTGACTTTAGGAACGCAAGCAAGTATAAAATTTAAATACATCTTTCTATAGCAAATTTGATATATTTCCATTTCATCCACATAGATTTTGAGATACTTAGATATGTTTTTTTCTTTGAATCTCCTTCCTTGATTGATGACAGATTGTAGAGCTTTAGAAGTATTTTTCTCTTCCATTTGCACATGCTACATCCTCAATTGCTCTTGTGATTATTTTTCCATATATTTAGAAAATGCCTTCAATATCACCTCAACATTCCTAGATCCTCTTGTTTCTTCTATTTCATTAATACTTATTAGCCTTGAAGAAGCTCTCAATAGAAGCACCAATAATTGTTGTGAAGGAGAGAGCCCTCTTCAAGAAATCGCTGGGATTATGGCTACTTATTAAGCAAAGAAAAAGAAGACTAGTGAGATATCTCTATTTATATTCTTGTGATTTCATTCAAATAATCCTATTTATCAATCACTTTATTCCCTTCAAAAATTATTTATAAATTTCTAATTCAAAACTTCTTTTGTACCTTGAAATTCCCTCATAGATTTCTGTAAATTTTTAATTCAAAATTTCCTTTGTATTTTAAAATTTCCTTGTAGATTTTTTATAAATTTTCAATTCAAAATTCTCTTTATATCCTAAGATTCTTTTATAGATTTTTTATAAATTTCCAATTCAAAAATCCTTTTGTACCTTGAAATTCCTTCACAAATTTCTTGTAAATTCTCAATTCAAAACTCTTTTTGTACCTTGAAATTCCCTCGTAGATTTCCAATTCAATTCCATTTTTGATCTTGAAATTCTTTCACAAATTTCCTATAAATTTCCAATTCAAACTCTTTGTAAGTTCCCAATTGAGACTTCCTATGTATCTTAAAATTCCCTCCTAGATTTCCAATTCAAATCCCTTTTTGACCCTGAAATTCTTTCACAGATTCTCTGTAAATTTCCAATTCAAATTCCCTATGTATCTTGAAATTTCCTTGTAAATTTCCAATTCAAATCTCCTTTTGATCTTGAAATTCTTTCATAGATTTTCTATATATTTCCAATTCAAATCTCCTTTTGACCTTGAAATTCTCTCATAGATTTTCTATAAATTTTCAATTCAAATTCCTTGTAAATTTTCAATTTAGACTCCTTGTAAACTTCGAATTCAGATTCCTTATAACTTTTCAATTCACACTTCCTATAACTTCTTAATTCAAATTCCCTTTGTATCCTGAAATTCTTTTATTGATTTCCAATTCAAATTCTTTTTTGACTCTAAAATTCTCTCATACATTTTTTATAAATGTCTAATTCAACCTCCGTGTAAATTCAGACTCCTTGTAAATTTTTAATTCAAACTCCTTATAAATTCTCAATTCAGATTTCCTACAAATTTCTAATTTAGACTCCTTTTGTACTTTGAAATTTATTCAGATTGATAATAATTCAGATTTTTTGATAATAATTCAGATTTTTAATTCAAATCTCTTTTTTATCCTAAAATTTTCTTATAGATTCCTTGTAAAATTCTAATTCAACCTCCTTGTAAATTCAAACTCCCTGTAAATTTTCAATTCAGACTACTTGTAAATTTCTAATTCAGACTTCTTTTGTATCCTGAAATTTCCTTGTAGATTTCTAATTCAAATCCCTTTTTGATTCTAAAATTCTCTCATAGATTTTTTGTAAATTCCTAATTCAGCTTCCTTGTAAATTCAGACTCCATATAAATTTCTAATTCAGACTTCCTATATACTTTGAAATTCTTTTGTAGATTTTTAATTCAAATTCCTTTTTAACCCTGAAATTCTCTCACAGATTTCTTGTAAATTTTCAATTCAGATTCCCTGTGTACCTTAAAATTCTTTCGCAGATTTCCAATTCAAATTCTTTTTTGACCCTGAAATTCTCTCATAAATTTCTTGTAAATTTTCAATTCAAACTCTCTATATACCTTAAAATTCTCTTGTAGATTTTCAATTCAAATTCCTTTTTGATCCTGAAATTCTCTCACAGATTTCCTGTAAACTCTCTTATAGATTCTTTCAAAGATTCTTTCGGAGCAAAATAAATCCCATTCAAGATCCAAACAAAAGATGAAAGAGGAAAAGTCCTTATTTTCAATCCTAAAAGGGTTTAAATAGGCAGCTTAGCCAATATCCAGACAATATCCGGTTGTATGCTAATACTTGTCTGATACTCGCTTGATATCCGATTGATATTCAGATCTCAAGTATTCCATAATGCTAAGATTCTTTGATTGATATCCTGAAATCTTAAGATTCCTTATTTGATATCCTAGAATCTTAAATTTTTCTATTTGATACCCTGAAATCTTGAGATTCCATGTTTACCTTGCAATTTTTAAATCAATTCTAATTTATCGATGTTCATATTATAATTTTAGAATT
>JAWRVF010002186.1:0-15602 GCA_036785485.1 Physcomitrellopsis africana
TATTATACCAAGGATTTATACAAGTATTTGTAGAAATGTTATATCAAGGATTTATACAAGTATTTATACAAGTATTTGTATAAGTATTATTCAAGTATTTATACTTTATAGTTGTACAAGACTTGTACAAGTATAATACAAGTATAACTTGAAAGCTTGAAGAAATATTGTGCGAGTATAGAACATACTTGCACGGCTTCCTCTCATGTTCCCTGCTAGTTCTAGTAGCAGCTAGGAACCCGGCGTCTTCCCAAAGCGAATTCTCTCTACCCGGAGCAATGGATGAATCAAATATTGAACAGTATTTACGATGCAGCATCAACTATCAGCAAGATGATTGGACTGCATATCGGCCGAGTTTGCATATAACAACACCTTTCATGGGTGAACTCAAAAAATATCATTTTTTTCCAACTATGGATACTATCCGAAGCTTGATCTATTGAGTCCGCCAGTGAATAACAATCCAACAGCTGAAGGATTGGTGCAGTAGCTATCGGAGCTTCAAACCACATTGAAGCTTCAATTGCAAATTGCCCAAGAATCTTACAAAGCATCCGCGGATAAATTTTGGAATCAGGCACCTAATTTCAAGATTGGAGATAAAATATGGCTGCTTCGATAGAATATCAAGACCAAACAGTCATGTGATAAGTTGGACTACCGGAGATTGGGACCATTTGTTATCCAGAAGCAGATCAATCCTGTGGCGTACCGCTTGGAGTTACTAGCTGCTATGAAGGTACACTCTGTCTTTCATGTTTCTCTATTAGAGCCTTATCGAGCACTGTTCGATAGTATGAACATATGGATTAGTGTTACAGAGATGTCAGCTGTTACAAGAACTAGAATTCGAGATTTGTATACTAGAGGTCAACAAATAAGAGTGAAGTCTCAACTCTACAAAGAATGCTATGATAAAGATGTTATCTTCGATAAGACAAGATTGTTACTTGAAGAGTTTGAATATGAGGGTGCTATAGTATCGAATCCGATTCCTGGACTATACAAGTAGTGTTCTTTACTTGATTTCTCTAGCTTGTATCCATCTATAATAATAAGTCATAACATATGCTACTCAACATTTGTTACAAATAGAAATGAGGTATCATGCTTTAATATAAAAGTATCAGATAGAATCGTCTTTTCCTGGAAGAGTGCAATGTCCGCCACCTAGTATAGAAATTGAAAACAACAAAGAATATGAGGTGGAAAGGATACTAGATTCATGGCGAAGATGGAATAAATTAGAGTACTTTGTGGATTAGAGCGGCTACAATATTAATGAAAGAACATGGAAACCGGCCAAAAATCTTGCCAATGCGTCATGAAAGGTATGGGAATTCCATCGACAATATCCTAATAAACCTAAAGTTGGTCTTTAACAAAGCATAAAGATGAAGCCTTTTCTGGAAAAATGAATAGAAAAGGGATCCAGGTCTTATCAAAACATAACTTGTTGTATTTCGTAGTATCAAGATATCTAATATCAAAGTGTATTTAGATATGGCTAGTGAGAATTTAGATATTATATTAGTGGTACCATCTCAACCAAGTAGCTCACAACGTTGACCTCGAGATGAAGATTTAGAAGAGCCAAGAAGACGTCGAAGAATACCAAGCAGCAGGTCACTTGTAATTATCTTTGAAGTTGAATTAGTTCATGCAAGTAGTGGCGAAGCGATATTTTCAGGTTGTTTTCACAATAAAGATATTGAAGTTGAAGCATGGTCTCAAGTGGAAGGTATTGGTCATTATCAGTGGCTAGAAGGACCCATGAATCATTTGTCTTATGAACGATACCTGGAATATATTACAGAGACTATGCGACAAATTTTCGATTTCCTACGTTTGTGAGTATACATCTCAAATGGCTTCTCGGACACCTTGAAGCTAGAGGAGGAGGTGATGTCAAGGATATATTTATTAGAACCTTTTAGAATATTCTAGAAGTTTTTTAGAACTCTCTAGAATCTTCCAGAGCCTTCTAATATCTTCCTAATTTGTAGAAGTTGCTTGAGAAGCTTCTTAGTTAGTAGAAGTTGCTTGAGAAGCTCTCTAGTTGGAAGAAGCTACTTGAGAAGCTTCCTAGGTAGGAATATATATTAGAGTGGAGGCTGAAGAGTTCTTCAGTCTCAACAACACATCTCTTAGAGCTCTAGCTCACCTCTCTAGTGTTATTTTTGTACTCATTTGATTAATCCAATTCCTGCCAGTTCTTCTTGAACTTCTTGTTTAGACTTCAAGTATATATTTTGTGTTCGTGACACTTGGCCAACAAGCTAGCTATGTGTCGCACATATTGGTAGCTTGTGGAACAAGCTAACTATGTATTGCACATATTGATAGCTTGTAGAACAAGCTAAGTACTTGGTGCACATATAAGAAACTTTTCTTACAAGTTTGACATGTATCTTGCAAATTAGACACGTGTTGGAAGTCCTATAGAATGCTGCCATATAATGCTTTGATAAATAGTATATATAGAGACAAAAGTGAAGCCTTCTTCATTCTTGAGAAGTCCTTTCTTGCTTCTAGTCTAGTTCAAGAGTCTCATATATTTTCTAATCTTTAGCAAATGCCATTCCAGTTTCTTCTTGAATATATATACTTCTTTATTTCTATCTTGTTAATTTTTTTTGATATAGTTTTTACTAACTTATGCATGTATTTTAGTTTATATCCTTGACAGATTGATAGGAATCAAGTTATAATATTAGAACTTTATCTTTTCTTGATTAAGAGTGGATTATCTCTTTTTCTTAAAAAGACAAGCATTTTAGAAGTTGTGGATTATCCACTTCTAAATTGATATTGTTCATAGAATTTTTTCTTTTTTTCTTGAGTGTTTTATTTTGTACTTAGAGTAGATATTTTTTTTCTTTTTTAATGTGGTATCATGGTAGAGCTTGTTGAAATGAAGAATGCAGTGGCACAAATGTAAGAGCATTTGACAAAATTAATACTCACAATGTATCAACTTAGTGCACCACCACAAAAAGTAATAAGAAATTTTTCTATAAATATAATAATAGATGGTCATAATAATTGTATAATTTTTAATATAATTAAATTTTCCTCTAATCTAGTTGTTTTAGGTTTATTATGGCTAAAAAAATATAATCTTTGAATAGATTGGATTTCTTATAGACTTGACTTTTTTCAAAGCATTAATAAGAATCTCGTAAATCAAGTAATAAACCTTAAGCCTAATATAATAAAACTTGTATTTATAGGTACAAAAGCTTTTATGAATGAAACAAAAGAAGGATCATCTTTTGCTATTTATGCTACATTCATTTTTGATGGTGGAAGAATTTCAAGTGGCATTCCAAGCCAATATCAAGATTATCAAGACATTTTTGAAAAAAAAAATACAAACATTCTTCTGGAGCATTGTCCATATGATTGCTCAATTGATCTCAAAGAGAGAATTTAGCCTCTATTTGGACTGATCTATAGTCTATCCCAAAATGAATTGGCTAAATTCAAGAAATACATTGATGAGAATTTGGCCAACAGTTTCATACAATATTCAAAATCTCCAAAAGGAGCTCCTATCTTGTTTATAAAGAAGAAAGATAGATCACTACAAATATGTATAGATTATCGAAGATTCAATAAGATTACCATCTAGAATAGATATCCTTTGCTTCTAATATTTGGACTTCTTGATCAATTGAATCAAATTAAGATCTATACAAAAATAAATCTAAGAAAAGCATACAACTTAGTGCATATCAAAAAAGGTGATGAATGGAAGATTGCATTTCAAACAAGATATAGATATTTTGAATATAATATCATGCCTTTCAGACTTACAAATGCACAAGCTACTTTTCAACATTTTATGAATGATATATTTTCTGAGTTTCTTGATGATTTTATTATCTGTTATTTACACAACATTTTAATCTACTCTAAGAACATAAAAGAATATGAACTTCATGTTCATCATATATTACAAATACTTAGAGATATAGGATTATTTACTAAGATGGAAAAGTGTGCATTCACACTACTCAAATTGACTTCATAGGATACATCATTTCAAATGATCTCAAAATGGATCCGAAGAAAGTCCAAACAATCATAGACTGGAAGATTCTAAATACAATATGAGATGTGCAATGCTTTTTGGAATTTACTAATTACTATCAAATCTTCATCAAGAACTTTTTGCAAGTTGCAGCTCCACTTATACGTTTAACTTGTAAGAACAAACTTAAGTAGAGCAAAGAAGTAAAAGCATCGTTTGAGGCTTTGAAGATAATTTTTACTTCTACACCAATCTTATATTATGTCGACTTTTTTAAGATATTTTTTATAGAAACAGACATGTTATACTTTGCTTTGAGGGCGAAATTGTCACAAATGGGAGAAGATGATAAATTCCACCTAATAATTTTTCATTCTAGGAAATTTACACCAACAGAAATCAACTACAAAATCTATAATAAAAAACTTCTTGCAATTGTGGATTCTTTTTAAGAATGACGTCACTATCTAAAAGATGCTTTTAGTCCAATCATCGTATATATAGATCACAAGAACTTTGAGTATTTTATGCCAATACATATATTGAATTGTTGTCAAGCTTGTTGGAACATGTCTTTATCAAGATTGGAGTTTATTATTACCTATCGTCCAAAAGAACAACAAGATCTATCCGATGCTCTTTCTAAATGATGTCATATTGTAATTCTTTACAGTATGTAAAAACTAGTTAAATAATATAATATATTTTTAGATTCTAATATGTGTTGGAATGATTAGAAAAATAAATTAAAGAGAGTTGGTATAAAAAACTTTAATTTTGATTTTTACTTAGTTTGGTTATAGTGTTTAAATTATATAGGACCTAAATATTTAGTATAAAGCCTTGAAAGGCAATTGCGTTCCAAAGAAGAAGAATTAAACTACTAAGAGGCCTATTTGGAAGGATGAAGACAAAGTGAAGATGAATGAAGACAAGGGGTGAAGTTCCTCATTCCTAATAGTCAATGGTCATGCCCAATAGGCTTCGAGGATACTGCCTACAACAAGAACAAAGATTTTGGCAACTTCAACAAGACCATTTGAAAATCAAAGACTAAGGTTACAAAGCTTATTTTTTTGACTATAATTTTGGTATAAAAATTGAGAGATTTGAAGTTTTTATGAGAGAGAAGTAGGTGCTTGAATTTAAGGTATATAAATAGTACCTACTATCTTTCTTTTGAGGATTTGAGGAATTATTTGAAAGCTTTTGGAAATTGAAAGGTGCAGCTAGAGAGGTGATTTCAAGCTCTACATCTAATATAGAAGAATTGCTATATTTGAGGTTCTAAAAAAGAAGATATTGGAAATCAAAGATAGCAGATCGAATTCCAAGATAGTAAGTAGGTTGTTTTGTTGGTAGTAATGGGTTTTGCTATATCTTGAATTTCTGGATGAATTTTTATCTAATTTTTTTTAAAAAGATGAATCTTTCTGCTAAAAAGCTATATATTAAAGTTTTATAGGATTTAAACATTTGTTTTGTGAGATATGAAGAATTTAGTACATAGGTGTTTGTAAAGAAGGGTTTGAAGCTACTGTTAGGATTTTTATAATATCTAAAGATCAATAAAGAATCATTAGTTGAAATTTGTTATACTAGTTGTTAAGTATATATTAGTACTTTATATAAATTTTGAATGGATTTTAATGGTAAGATTAAGAGTTATAAATTATTGAAGTTTGAAAAAAATTCCCCTCTTACAAGTGAATGAGGGTTTAGAGTATTTTGTTATAGTTTGAATATTTAGTTGCAGCCAAAAGCCCAGTGCTTTCTTGAGGTAGTTTCTTTCTATCACAATAATGTTCTTATTTTGTACCAAAAGAAAGAGATTTAGCTTTTGATCAACAAAGAACAATTCCCTTGAAGTCAAAGCAATTTCATCTTTGAGCAATGAAATCAACATTGACTGTTGATTCAACTTTTGTCAAGCAAATCCAATCAAGTATGTCTTTAGACCTTCTTATCCATGAGATTAAGAATAATTCATCTAAGTCTCATGATACTTCTAAGTTTGAATTCAAGAATTATCTACTCTATTTTAAAGGCCACCTATATATTTCAAAAGGCACAACACATTATGTGTCTGGAAGCTCGTCACAATCTCCCTATGAAAATATATTTTTTATCATATACAAAATCTATTATAAGTGAAAAAATAGCTAAACTCCTCTTTAATAATATCTATCGCTATCATGGATTCTCAAGGGATATTATATCAAATAGAAGAATACAATTTGTATTAAGATTTTGGAAGACCCTTTTCAAAATATTGAAGGTGGATATAAAACTATCTTCAACTTTCCACCCTCAAACTGATGGACAAATAAAACGAGTAAATCAAGTTTTGGAGCAATATTTGAGATGTACTATCAATTATCATGAAGATGATTGAATAATTCTTTTGCCATTGGTAGAGTTTGCTTATAATAATCCGGTACATTCTTCTACTCAACAAACTCTATTCTTTGTAAATTATGGTTATCATCTACAGATTAATACTTTTGACTTTTCAAAAGCTAATAATCTTACATGAGAAGATTTGGTGAATAGGTTGTTAGAGCTACATACAACAATGAAGGCACAACTAATGAAAGCTCAAGATTAACAAAAAATCAATGGAAATGTCTATCACAAGGAATAATCTTGATTCCACATAGGCAATAAGGTATGGTTACTTTATTGTAATATTAAGACTATCTATCTTTGCGACAAATTAGATTATTATAGGCTTGGATCTTTTTTGATTTGTGCACAAATCAATCCAATTGCTTATTAATTATGCCTACTAAAATCTATGAAGATCCATTTTATATTCCACATATCACTATTTGAGCTATATAAGACAATGGATATATAAGAAAGAAGACAAATGCCACTGCCTCCTATAGAAGTAAACAATAATGAAGAATTCAAGGTCGAAGAGATTTTAGATTCAAGGTGGCGCCAAAATCAATTGCAATATCTTGTACATTAGGACAGATATGATATTAATGAATGCACATGGGAGCCATCCAAGAATCTAGCAAATGCATTAATAAAAGTCAATACATTTTATTGACAACATTTGTCAAAATCGAAATCAAAAATCAAAAAAATCTTTGTTATAAAGCAAAGCAGGTTTTATAGAGGTTTTATCCTACCTTGTATCATTGTTTGTTATTTCCTTGGATTTATTCTTGCTAAAGAGATGGAAGATCAACAACCAATGAATTCAGTTGAGGAACCATTATATGGTGACTTACTAGACAAGACATTACGACTATTATAACCTTCAAGACAATAGAATAGAGATGAAGACCTTCAAAAATGACATGTTTTTCCTTGGATTGATGGCAAAATACAACGTGTTTAGTATCATGATCTTGGAAGAGACTTTTGATATTTGGTGATACTTTTAGAGGTAAAAACTACTTTTGATAGTGTTCCAAATGTTTTCTTTGAACGAAGTTATGAAGGCTTCAATAATAATCAAATAACACGGTAGTCCTTTTGCCCTAGTATGGAACATTATCTATGGCTAAAAGAGTCTATCAACTACCTTCAAATGGAATAAAGATCAGAGTATGTGGCAAATATAATTCAACATATCTTGGACTTTTTCAACTTATAATCATTGCTCCTCATGGAACTTGTCCTTGTCAAGGATGCAAGTTAGCAAGTTAGCAAAGAACTAAGGAGAAGAAATCAGAACTTGAAAAACTTCAAGAACAAAAAACTAAATGGACAAGAACAAGAACTAGATCAAGAATAAGAAACTGGATTAATATGAAGAACAAGGCAACACTCTGGATTACTCCAAGACTTGTATTGGCAAGACTGAGGTGCTCCTCAGTCTTGCCTCTAATTTATACTATGAGGCCTTATGTCCTATTGGACCTTCTAAGAGTATCTTAAAATACCCTACAAGCTTGAGGAAGATTTTGGAAAACTCTAAAAAATTTACGGGAGATCTTGGAAGGTTGAAGAAGATTCTAGAGGGTCTTAAGAGTATCTTAGAATATCCTAGAAGTTTGAGGGAGATTTTGGAAGACTCTAAAAAATCTACGGAAGGTCTTGGAAGGTTGAGGAAGATTCTATAAGGTTCTAAAAGATTATAAAAGATTCTAGAAAGCTATAGGAGATTCTAGAAGACTACCAAAAGTTCTAGTAGTGGCTTAAAGTATGTCCATGACAGTCTCTAGAAGGGGGAATAATGTCATGGACATAAGATTTATTCCAATAATTACTTAATTAATATAGATTGATAGAAGTAGGTAAAATAAGTTAATTTCATAATATTTTATAGAGAAGCTTCTTAGAAGCTTTATAAACGAGGAATCACCTTAATATATGTTTATAGGTGATTGATAGGTTAGAAACTTAGCCAACAAGCTAGCCACATGTTGCACATGTTGGTAGCTTCTAGAACAAGCTAAATATATGGCGCGTTTATATAGAAAACTTGTCTTACAAGTTTGACATGTGTCTTGCAAATTAGATATGTGTTGGAGGTCCTATAGAATGCCGTTGTCGTGGTGAGAGTCTTAGCCTTAAGAAACACTGGGTCTTTTGTGCTTGTCGTTTCTTAAGTGCAAGATGAGATTCATAAAGTTCATAAAATTGAAAAATTTACATAAAAACATACTTTATTAACCCTAACATATTCTGCCTTTAGAAACCCGCCCTCACATTTGCCCATAAATCCTAGGATATCACATCAATTGAAGCAAAATTTGGACATAAAGTACTTAAGAAAGTAAGAAAGCAAACCCCATAATCCTTTTGATTATAACTCATGTGGTTAGAGAGAACCATGTTGTCAAAGAAACCCCTCCATGCTGCCTTTGATTCTGGACCCCCTTTGCTTCACACCTTCATTGCTCCTCATTATCAAAATCCCAAGTATTGAAATTTGGTAGACTTATTGCTTGCTTTATGTTGTAAACATCCTCCAATTTTTGCTCCAAAACTCCTCTTGGAAATAGAGTTATAGACTCTACCCTTCTCCTTTAATTCTGTCTTCTACCAACTCTAGATCTGACTACAAATTTCCTCATAATTATTTAAACATAACTCCAATAGCAATCAGTTTTTTACACAACTTAATAGACTCATATATCTACAAATCCCAATAAATTTTACTCAAAATTCTACTTTGATCACAAAGATATGCTCCCCCAAACTTCACTGACTTGGAGATAGATCCCTATCACTTTGAAAGAGCATAACATTTTTTTCATAAGACAAATGAGTATCAAACTTACTTTAATCTCTTTCTTAACTTGCTTAGATCACGTATATCAAATTTCACACTCAAATTCATTCCCTAACTCCATTCATATCCAAAAAACCCACACACACACTCTGCCCATACAAACCCCAATTCTGCTTTTACTCTATTTCTCTTTTCACCTACATCCGGTTACAATTTCACTCATAACTCTTTGCTCAAAGATCATATTGACTTAAGATTTTGATTCAAAGTAGTAAACTCTATAAGGAACAAAACCCCAACAAAATTTGCCTCTAAAGTCCAAATGGTTCTCAAGAGCCGAGGCCCGAAATTTAGTAAACCTCACTACCCTAGTCTTAAATACCTGTAACTTTGACGACTCATATCTCCCTTGATACTTAACCAAAAGACATAAAAATTATTTCTATATGTTCCTTATCTTGTCTACTACAAATTCAAAAAAATAAATTTTACTTAAAATCCTCTCTAAGCTTCTTCTATACACAAAAACATATACTGCCTGTCAAAAAGAAACCCTATATCTCCAAAAGAACCCTCTCTCTTCTTCTTCACGACCCCTTCTTGTCATCCCGGCCTGGTCTTCTTTCTTCCCTTGGTCAAAGAGACACCTCAGCCATGTCTTTCCACCTCTTCAATCCTTTCTTTTGGATTAATTTGAAGAAATCTCACTTTTTGAGGTAAATTTCTATTCTATCTTCTTACTACCATTTTTCTACCAACTTCTCTTCTAATTTCAGCCCACAACATTTAAGTTTAGATCTAAAATAGAAGAGAATAGAGGTAAAGTAGATCTAAGATAAAATAGAAAAAAATCTAATAAGTAGAAAGAAACAATTAAGATTAGATTAGAGATAAAAAAAAAAAAAAAAAAAAAAAAAAAACTACACCCTACACTGCCAAGTCAAAGAAGCTTGTGTGGTTAAGTTCTTAGCTACTTTGGAGTTGACATGGGTTTGAATCCACTTGACTTCACTGTAGAAATCCTTGGCTTCATGACTTGGTACTGCTAGTGGGAATTTCAGCAGGAAATTAGTAGTTTGGCCTACCTATCATCCCTGAGCTTGTGATAAATATTATAACCTCCAAGATAATGTGATTATAACCACAATCCCTTCTCTTTTTCATCCTCTCTTCTTCTAATCTTAATCTTTTTATTTTAACACATTCTTTTATATCTTTTATACTATGTTTTAATTTACAATGTGACATCTACCCCCTCCAAACCTGTACATCCTCCGGAATGTGCCACCATTCATTCTTCATCTTTTCCATCCTCATCTTCAGTTTCTATGATATTTGTATCCTCCATTGAGGTAGATGATAGCATTTCAAAGCTTTCAAATGAAAACTTGTCACTCCTCCTTCGAAATGTTTTCACCTGTTTACCTGCTATTCGATTTCTAAGTACAGTTCCATCTAACTCACGCACTGAGTAAGTGCCATTTTCATAAACAGTGACAACAATATATGGTCCAAACCATCTTTGAGCAAATTTCTTCTGAGTGCTATGCGGATGCTCTAATGTACTATCATAAACCACCACCCAATCTCCCTCTTCAGTAGGCTTTACTCGCAATCGATGTGTCTTATCAAACCTTTCTTTATTGTTAAGCCTTGCTTCTTTAAGTCTTTCCATTGCTTTTTGATGTATCTCTGGTAGTTTACCAATTTGTTATATTCGAAGTTCTAGCAACCGCTCTCTAGAAATTCCATCTTCTCAAGACAAATACAACCATGTAGGAATTGATTCTTCAATTGACATAATAGGCTTTTGTCCCAACATAAGTTTAATTGGCATATAACGTGTTACTGTACTATGTGTAGTTCTGTCAGCCCATAAAGCATAAGGTAGTAATCTAGGCCAATCTTTAGAATTTCTTCTACAAGCTTTGACCAAAGCTTGAATGATTGGAAGATGACATCTCTCACTCTTTCCATTTGCCTCACGATTATATACAGTTGTCAACTTCAATTTTATTCTATGCTTTTCAAAAAATATTTTAGCTTCAGCAGCATTTAATTCTCCTCTATCAGCTCTCATTCTTCCTATGCATCCATATCGACTGAAAATATCTTCAAGAATAAATCTACACATCTTTCAGTCTGCTTGGTCCTCAATGTTCTTCCTTCAACAAAATTGGATAGCTCTTCTCTTGCCAATACTAAGTATTTCATTCCCCATAATCCATTTGGCATAGTAACTAAGTCAATAACCCATTGAAAGTGAATAGCAAGAGGATAAGTAGGATGCAATTCATCACGATACCGGATCTTTGATTGAAATTGACATTCAATACATAAACTTACAAAATCTTCCACATCTTTGTAAAGTCCTTTCCACCAATATCTTTCTTTGATTTTTGTATATGTTGCCCAAATGCCTCGATGCCCAGCCCAATTTGTATCATGAAATTCCTTGAGAATTTGAAGTTTTGTGGATAAATCTCCAACCACTCTCAATGGAATCCCATCTTTTCTTTTTGGTTTCCTCCACAAAAATCCATCACGTAAAAGATATTCATAGGAATGTCTTCTAACTTCCTTAAAATACTTCTCTGACCATTCTGCTTGCTTTTGTAGAGTACTTAAATACCAACCAACATCTTTCAATCTATCTTCATATAATTCATCTTTAAAAAGAAGAATTGTATCTTCTCTTTTGTTGGTGTTAACAAATACAATGCTTTTAGCTTTTGCTGTTGTCATCTTCATCATCATCTTTTGCAATCATTTCTTCATCTCCAATATAATTAGCTCTAGACAACATATCTGCTACAGCATTTTTTTTAGCTTTAATATATACTAGAATTGGATTAAGAGATTTGATAAAAGCTATCCATCTCAATATAGCAATATCTGGAGTTGAACAGTTTGAAATCATACCAAGTAGAGGTAAACAATAACCTTCCAATACTATATTTGCTCCAATTAAATAATTCCTTTGAGCCTTTAATGCTGTGACAACTCCCCATAGTTTTCTTTTTACTTGCGGATAAACTCGTTGTCGCTCAATCAAAATTCTTGCTCCAAATCTAGTTGCAAAACGTCTTTCATTGATATCATCTTGACCAACAACCCAACTATTGTTGTCGTCTGTCTCACTTACTCTACCAATACTGCCCAGAGTAAATCTATAAAAGGAGATTCGAACATAGGGAAAGACTATTAGTATTGAGTTAACTTGTTAGGATCACATAATCAACTGCCTACTAAACATTAGAGTCCAATACACACATACATACTTTCCTCTAAAATACTGCTGTCCACTCTGCTGGTTCTGCTATTCTGCAACTAAAGATACTTCGTGACACAATCGTCCACCAATACTCCTACTGTAATCTTCTGTCTTCTTTCGAATTCATAACAACAATTGGCAATGTCACACCATTTCCACAGACTGCATACACCCGCTTCTTTCTCCGATCACTGGAAATAATTCCTCACCTACAACATCTCTCGAAACAAATTATTAATCCAATATTCTCCACCGCTCAACTCTCACAATCAATACGGCATGACGCTCACATCCACAACCGAATTTTATTGACATAGCCGGTCTTCAACCTCCAATTCACTGCAAAGAACTTCACGTAACAAACAATCATAATTTCTTCCTCATCCATATATATATAAATTTCTATTTTATTATTGTATTTCATCGTTGACATGGTATAACCCTTCAGAATAGAATCCGGATCCTCCGCTATCATATTGCATTTACGTGTAGTGTATAAAAATATTAAAAATCTTGTTTCTATTGTTAATATATGTGTGAGTGCTAGAGGTTATTTTAGAAGATATTATAAAAAGAGGATTTATTATAGCCACTTAGTTAGTGAATTAAGATGGCTATTTGTTTTGTTCCTACCTTATTTATATCCTAGAATAGACTCTTTTATAATTAGAAGAAAAGTAAAGGTTGTTTTACCTTTCTTGTTGACTTTTGAGGTAGAATGGACCTTGTGAGGGATAACAAAGAAGAGCATGGGGTGAATAAGGCCCATTCAATAGGATTTGGCTGCCCATATGGATATCTCATAGTCTAATATGGAAAGAAAGGGAGATATACTCCTCTTGTTAGACCGAGAGAAAAGGGAGTTTTTGAGTGGTGAACTTTGGAGAGAGATAGCTCCGAGGAGATAGAAGTGTTTGTAGTGAAAATTGGTGGGTGTGTTCTTCAAGTTGTGAGGATTTTAGAACCTACTCACTTGCTTGTATTGGAGTTGTGAACAAAAAGTTATGCTTGTTTAAGTAGAGTGAGGTTTGCTGCCACCCGACGAAGAGGGGCAGAAACTTCGAGCTGCCACTGCAAGTTTGATTTCAACTCTTTCTTCATGAAATTTACAAAGAGTGTGGAAAATTGTGCTAGCTTTCTATAAAGACATCTCTTGTAGCATTTGGAGTTGGAGAGCAAAAGTTGTGAGCTTGAGAGTGGGAAAGGGTTTGCTGCCATCTGACGAAGAGGGGCAGAGACTTTGTTCAACCACCCAAGTCGGACAGTCTCTTCAATCTTTTTGATATTTTGGATGCTTATAGTAGCTTGTGTAAGCTTTCTATAAAAACAAAAATCAATACATTTGGAGCTTTGATGAAAGTTTTATGAGCCATGAAGTGTCAAAGAGGAAAATTGTTGCTAGGGTTTGAAGAGTAGAATCGACTAGCTACAAAATCTGGAGTTTGAGAGGCATGCATGCTGAATTTTAGAACAAGCTAGATGATAGAGTGAGCTTTCTAAAAAGCTATTGCATGTCCAATTTGGAGAAGGGAAGTGATCACAACAAAGGCTGAAGTGAAGAAGAGCTTTGCTGCCTTTGCATTTGCTTGGAAATTTTAGCGCCTACTTCTTTTAGCCATAACTTTTAAATGGTAAGTCATCTATTTGTAAAATTTTGATATGTTTTACAATGGATTATTGGCTTTCCATAGGCTATAAGCACGCTTGATTCGACCTTTGGATGAATTTTTAGTGATTTATTTAGTTTCAGCTTGTTGTATAACTTGTATTCCTCATATGCGGTTGTATTTTGAGGTATACTTGAATACATACATACTTTGCTTATACTTTTTATACAAGTATATATACTTATATTTATACAAGTATTCTATAAGTATTCTATAAGTATTATACATAATATTTGTATAAGTATTTGTACAAGTATTATACCAAGGATTTATACAAGTATTATATAAGTATTTATACAAATATTATTCAAGTATTTATACTTTATATTTGTATAAGACTTGTACAAGTATAATACAAGTATAACTTGAAAACTTGGATAAATATTGTGCAAATATAGAACATACTTGCACGGCTTCTTCTCATGTTCCCTGCTAGTTCTAGTAGCAGCTAGGAACCCGATGTTTTCCGAAGGCGAATTTTCTCTACCCGACACCGCTATAGTCTAAAAAAAGAAAAGAGAGAGAGGTAGCACCAAGCTTATCCCGGCTTAGGACTATCACAGTCTGGCCCTTATTACTACTGTCCGAATCAGTTTATATTTTTTCCAATCGGTATTAAGCGCTACACAAGCGATGATAACTACTTATTCTAACTCCCTTAACCATGCTGCCTTCTAAACTGGCCATTTATCGGCTTCCTGCCTACTATTAATCCTACAAACTATGTATTGTAAATCCTAAAATTCCTACCCATTCTACATAGCCCCACTCCTAACTGTGCAGCGTCCTTGCAAACACAAAATCGGTAAAACTTATTATGAGGCTGGCTCCTAAGATTGGAATACTCCTGGATTCGTAGGAGGTTCCTCTGTGTCTGGCTCTAACGGCACGTCCTCATCCTCCTCCAATAAATTTACATAATTAATCTTCAACTGCACTGATAAATCTTCATTATCCGCTCCCAATTCTCGAACTTGAGCCTCCAATTGTAGAATTCTGGCATCCTTCACCTCTAATTGGTGCCCTTGTCACTTCACCTTTTCCTCCAGCTCACTAATATCCAAAATTGGGGAAATAGATTCCTGTGGCCAAACGACATTGGTCAAATCGCCCTCCAATTTCCCTACTTCACTTTTCAAGGAACCAATTTCTGTTTGTAATTTTTCCATTCCAATTCGGTATTGGTCTCCTAATTCCACCTTTTTCTATTCTAGTTTCACTACTTTATCACGTTTCGCCTGCAACTGACACTTCAACACTTTCCGTTCCAAATCCCATATCCTGCGGTTCTCTATTACTTCTTGCTTTTGACCGTTCAGGATTCTTTGTATGCGATCTTTTTCATTCGCCTTATTTTTCTTTTCCTCCGCTACTTTCTGCTCCAATCCCACCTTGGACTCCGTCTTTGCCCTAATCAGGTGCGTC
>JAWRVF010002187.1:0-15595 GCA_036785485.1 Physcomitrellopsis africana
ATTTACTATATAATTAAGTAAAAACTATAATAATAGGTTTATTGATTATAGAATATGATTAGATTACTAATTTAGAAAGGATCTATTAAAAAGATTATTATTAAGATTTATACAACCTTATTTTTTCTTTTGATAGTAATTTTGAAGTTGATTTTATATTGATAGTAACTTTTGTATATCTTAAGTCACCTTTGTTAAACATTAGTGATCCTTAAGATCTTATTTATTTCTTTTATTTGGTATTTAGAACACATATAATATAAATCTTATAAAAAAAAAAAGACTAGAAAGGAATTTTTAATATGAAAGGGAGTAGTTAGGCCATCTATGTGAATGAATGGAGATGGATGATAGAAGTCTCTATTCCTATTGGCCAAAAATCATGCCCAATGGGCTTCAAGGAGGTTGCTTGACGATTTATAGGGATTAGGGTTTTATTTTTTAGGAGGAGTTGAATATCAAAGGCTAGGATCAATAAGTTTGGATTTTTGGATATGGTTTTGATGCAAACCTTGCATGATTTGGACCTTTAATAAAAGAGATATAGGTGCACAAAGTTAGGGTGTTGAATCGTAATTGCCATTCATCTATTGCTCTCAGATATATATTATGTCAAAAAGACTATATACAATCGAAGTTGCCATTCATCTATTGTTGCTTCTATTATACTAAGAAGCTTCTCAAGCAACTTTTACCAATTGATAAGCTTTTTAAGCTTTTTATACTAACTTGGAAGCTTCTCGAGCTCCTTCTATTAGTTACAAAGCTTCTTGAGCTATTTTCACCAACTAAAAAGCTTTTCAACTGACTTTCACTAATTCAAAAATCTTTAGAATATTCTAAAAGATTTTATAAACTTTCAAAGTGTATACCCCTAATAAACATCTAATTATAATATGCCATGTATATATAAAAATAAAAGGTAAGAAATCTCAACTAAAATCATGTAAAAAAGCTTACGGTGCAAGCATCTAGCTTGTTATTACAAATATATTATATCTTAGTTTATGACCCATGCAGTGACCTGCAGTTGTCTATAATACAAAGAGACAGTTGTAAATCCTTGTCAACAACCAAGGCTTATACATATGTGAGACAACTTGAATTAATTTGGTAGCATACAACAAAATTGAACAAAGACCATGTGCCAAAAATGACTAGAATAACCTTGCTGATTATAATTGATTTTTGAAAGTTTGAAGTACATCAGCCAAATATCTAACTATACATATAAATAAAATGATTTTGAATTGAATTTATAAAGCTCTAGTCCATATTATTAATAATATATTTTTAAATTAGATTGTGTAGATAGTTTCACATCCACAAATCTCACATCCTCTCTTTTGAAGCAAATTTTATCTTGGAACTTGCATCTTTTAGAGAATCTAAGTTTAGCTCAAAATTCTTAAAGCTTTATGACTTAAAGGATAGCTATATTAGAGCACTAGTATCAGCATTGGCATGAAACAATAATCTAGACAATATTGTAATATTTGAGGGCGAGCTAAGTCTATTTGAACATAATACCTACATACCAACTTTGACAATATAATAGCCTACCAAGCTAGATAGGTTAGTAATAACATACTTGTGCTACACATAGCACACATCTAAATCTATTTTATAAATCCTATTATCATAAAGATTTTCTATCCTTATCTTATTGCTGAGCAAGATAATTTTTCTTGCACTATTTTTGTAAATCAATAAACCAATTAATATTTCTCAAAATAAAATACTCGAGATAAAGCTCTAAGATACCTGATTCTATATATTAATTAATGTATAAGCATAATATCCAACATAAATTGTATTTATATACACATGTAAAAAAATCCAAAAGAAAATATGAAAAAAATCAGCAAGAATTTGAGCTAATCCTAACCCTATGTCAGTAGTATGTACTATTTTTCCACCCTTGAGATCAAACTGACATTGATTGAATGTCACTAAAGTATTTTTTCATCACTTATTTTTAAACAATTTCAAAAAAAATCAAATACTTCTTTGTTATTGAATTGATGTTGAATATATGTTGAATTGAGGTACTTTAAACAAACTAAATAATCCTTTGCAACAACTTTGTGAAAAAAGAGATAATAGACATATAATCTATTATTTCAACAATATAACTAAAAAAAAAATTTCAAAAATTATATTGATATTTATTATAAATAAAATTATTATATAATTGGCTTATAAATTTTTATTTTAAAATAGAATAGAAGAAACAATCATTACCTTATTCAATGAAGAAGAATGAATCAAGTGATATTTAATTTAACTAAATTGGTTGTCATCATGTCTCAAACCTAAGATATTGAATATATAATAATATATGGTAGAGACATCTTAGTTAGTTATATTATAATTCAATATAAAAATATATTATTTGATAAATTTAAAAATTATAGCTTTGGTTGAGAAAATAAAATATAAAACTATAGTCAATAAAAAAAATTATTTATGTTATTTATTATTTTAAATTTAAATTTAAATTTTATTTATTTATTTATTTATTTATTCCAAAAATAAAGTATGTCTTTCTTTAATGTATAATAATTGATTAACCATTAGAAATGTGAATCCACAAAATCATTACAAGTTCCATAGTTTAAATTTTACTTATTTTTTTTAGGAATATTGATTCTAAATATATATATATATAAATATATATATATATATATATATATATCTATATATATTTTAATAAATAAAAAATTACCTAGTTAGGTTTATTAAATAAAGTTTGTATAATCATATTATAAAATTTATTGATTGAAGATTTTTAAATTGTAAGACAATCTATATTTATAAAATATGAAAGTTATTCCAAAAAGAGATTTGGTATAAAATTTCACATGCATATTATTTCTATAACATATAAATCAACAATCTATATATATTGAATACCATATATTTAATTACATCTAATTGTATTATATAACTTTGTGATAATATAACAACCTTCTTCATTTTGTCTACTTCAACAAGTGTGCTTCATTATTACCTAAGATTAAGATTTTTATCCTAATTCAAATCAATAGAGTCCACTAACTATAAATTAGAATGAAAGCCTTAATTTACTTAAAAAATAAAAATTCATATACATAATAAAATTGAAAATATATTAAATATATATATAAATTATCAAATATAAATTTTAAATTTATAATTATAATATTTTTAAAAATTTTAAAATTATATATATATATATATATAATTCTTTGATGTTTTTTATTACTTTTTAAACTTATATTTTTTCTCACCTTAATAAGTATTATTTTTAAAATTTTTAATATTGTATGATATTCAATATATCACAATAATCTCTAAATATTTATATTTAATATTATGGCATATTCTATAATAATCAACCATATTAATTTTATAATAGTTTAAAAAATAAAAAATAAAAAATAAATATAAATTGATGTTTATACAGATTTTGTTATATAACATATATTGAGAATTGTGTAGATAAATTTTCACCCCTCAATCCAAGTTACAAGATAGCCTCACTTAAGACTTGCTTGTAATTAGTGGTGTGAAGTGAAGGAAGCAAATAGCACGTACAATAAAAATTACAACCACAAAAGAAGGGAATTAGGGATATCAAGCAAGTACACAATTCAAAACTATATCACAATTTGTTCACTATGTTTTTATCAAGTAAAATAAAAAATAAAAAATAAAAGTTATATTTTTGAATAGATAATTTTTTTATCTTTCTAATGGTATAAAAAACATATAAATTTGATTTACTATGAATAAGTTATGATAATCCAAAGATAGAAGGTAAATAATGAAAAAATTAAGTGGAAAATTTTTACTTCAACAATAACTTGCTTAAGAGATTATGAATTTGAACCTCACTAAGATTCACAAGTAGTGTATATAGGTGTCCTAGAGAGGCCATGAGGCCTTAGTCTTATCTTCCTACCTACATCCAAGGTGCCACAATCTATATGGGACTTGTGCATCTCCCTTCCTATAAGAACTATACTAGCTGTTGGTCTTCCTATTTTCTACTAATAAAATTCATTTGTTTATAATTTTGACTTCACCATGGTGTTCAAAAATACCCAATTAGCCCAAATACCTTGTATAGCCTTCAAATCTTATTCCAATTCTTCATAATGGCTCCCAAGGTAATAAAACTCATTTTTATCAAGGTCTTCAGAATTGTTCTAAAAATTCCTAAAAAATTCTAAATGAATTTTAAATAAATTCTAAAAATTACTATAATATTTTTAAAATAATAAAATCTATTTATAATTATTTTGTTCTATCTTGGTGATTTTTTATAATAATAAAATTAATTTAAATCAACTAAAAATTCTATTTTCTACATAAATAACTAAAAAGATATGAAATTTCTTTCTCATGCTTCTTCTACTTATTAAGTAATATTTATACATATATAATAAGTGGTACATATAGATAGAAGGCTAATATAGACATTGGTCTCAATAATTAAATACTAATTCTTATAATTAAAAAAAATACTAAATTAATTATGATAATTACTTCTAAGACTTACTAAGATCCTATTTCTTTCTCACTAATACTATTTTCCTTCATTTAGCATCATCTAAATACATCTTTACTTTACAATTATAATTTTGGCACTCTAAATGGATTCTTGTATTCTAAAATAATTAATGAGTTAATTTGATGACTCATAAGAATATACACTTTGGATATTCACAAAACCTACTAGAATATTTTAGAAGTTTTTTAATTAGTAGAAGTTACTTGAGAAGCTTCTTAGTTGGTGGAAGTAGCTCATGAAGCTTTGTAGTTAGTGGAAAAAGCTCGAAAAGCTTCCAAGTTGGTAGAAGGAAGTCAAGAAGCTTCTATTTAGTAGAAGGAGATTGAAAAGCTTCCAAATTGTTGGAAGTCACTCAAAAAGCTTTTTAGATAAGGATATATATTGGAATCAAGGTTGAAATGTTCTCTAGTCTCAATAATGCATCTCTTAGAATTCTAGTTCATCTTTCTTGGTATTATTCATGTATCATCTAGATAATTAAAGTCCTTGTCAATTTCTTCTTGAAACTTCTTTTTAGTTCAAATCTCTTATTTTGTATTCTTGTATTTTTGATAATTTATCAAAAATGATTTTATCTTGAATATTAGAGTTGAATCTTTCTTGTTAGATAGTGGATTATTCCTCTTTTTAAAGGCATATTAGTACTTTAGAGGTTGCGGATTATCTTCCTCTAAATTGATATTTCTTTCATTACAATATTGGAGCTTTATTTCTAAGTTAATATCAAGGATATGAAATACAAATAATCTAAGTATTAGAATATTTTTGTATCATTCAAAAAAGAATAAAGAATCATTCAAAGATTGTATAATATTAAATTAGAATGATTATTGTTAAAGACAAGAAAAATAGAGATTCTTAAAATAAAACTAGAAACAAGAAAGATATTGACAAGAATAAAGAAGGCTTCACTCTTATCTCTATGTATACTATCTATCTAAAAATTATGTAACAATGTTTTATAGGACCTCTAACATGTGACCAATTTGCAAGACATATGTCAAACTCACAAGACAAGTTTTGTATATATGCGCCATATTGTCATGTTATAACATAGCTATAGGATGAAAGAAAAAAATAAAAAATAAAATAAAAATAAAAACTTATATTATAGAAAAACTTAGTTGAAGACTAAATAAAAATAATAATTTAAAAAATATAGGTAAAAAAATCAAAAAAATAGAGAGATAATAAAACTATTTAGTGTTATTATTATTTTTTATTAAAAAAAAATTATTTATTTTGTAGGACCATAAACAAGATAAGATAAAATAGATTAGTAAATATGCTACTACAAGCATCTTAAAATCAAAGCAAAAGGTAGTTTTTAGGAAAAATTATTTAAAAAACCTCTAGATATCCAGGAAGGATTGGTTATGAACCAAGATTAAAACTAGACTCTAAAATATAAAATTGTGCATCTATGGCAAAAGAAGATTTCTTTGGTTGATTGGAGAGTGGGATTTGAGAGAAAATTTTAGAAGATTTTATCTAGCAGAAGTGTTAAGTAATTTGAATAGATATTGACTTTGTAAGAACTTTGCAAACTTAGGGTTGATTTGGATGACTCTGGTTTTTATAAAATAAAAATTGATTTATATTTTTTAATAATTTAAGAGTTTGATTACAAATCTATAAGTAAAATTTTGTGGATTTGTGATTGTAATTGCACTTAGTGCATGCTGTAAGTTTAATCTTGATCTAATCATTTGATTCAAGGTTATTTAACTTTAAGTAGGTTAGAATCTTGAAAATTAGGTTTTGAGAGTTAATAAGAATTTCTAAGATATCTAGCTATTTATTTGTTGGATTGAAGTAAAAATTATTTATATAGACGTTAGATTTAATTTTTTACTTGTATGTGAATTTTGAAAGTAATTAAATAGTACAAAAAGAAGATATTAGTGCTAAGAGATTAGCACTAAGATTAGAAAAAAGAGGCTGGCTTATACTTGAATAAAGTTCTAGTCTTATCTTCTATTTGATAAGTTGGATTTTTTTCAAAATTTTTGTATATATTACCAATTTAGTTTTTAAAAGGTGTATATATTTTGAGTTGAAATCAATAATTCAATCATTAGCTATTGAAGTTTCAATCTACTATAGGATTATTAAGATTTAATCAAAGTTTGGCTGAGATTTGTTTAAGATATCAGATTTGATTAGGATAGGATTCTATTATTGTTTGTTTGAGATTTAAAATTTGATTAGGATTTTATTAGGACTTGTTTAATATTTAGGATTTAAATTAGGATTTCATTAGGTATTGATTGAAGATTTCATAAGAATTTGCTTTAGAATTTGATTAAGGATTGACTAGGATTTGACTAAGGATTGATTAGGATTTGATTAAAGATTTGACTTAGAATTTGACTAGGATTTGACTTAAAATTTGATTTAGGATTTTAAATAAAGATTTGACTCAATATTTGATTAAATTTTGATTAAATTTTAATTAAGCTTATATTAGGATTTATTTAAGATTTAATTAAAATTTAATTAAAATTTATTTAAGATTATATTAGAATTGTTAGATTTTTGGTTAGTTGCAACATATAAGTGTACCTTCTACAGCCAAGTGTCTGGTGCATTCTCAAACAAGATGATATATAATACAATATAAGTGGTGAATTTGACGTAAAGGTTTGAAATAGGATATATTAGATTTTTTCATTCTTATTTGAATTTGATGGAGAAAGAAGGTAAGAAGGTTGAAGTTGGAACTTCAATAGGAACTTCAAGTGATTATTCAAGTAGAGCTTCTAGTGGATTTTCTATTGGAACTTAAGATATGTATATGAATCCAAATATTGCAAGTATGTTTCAAGCATTTATATTATTTATGCAACAACAATAAGGCAATGATCGCAAAGAAGCTTTGGCAACCAAAGCATTGCAAGTAGTGGTTAACAAGATTGACCAATTTGATTGAAAAGATATTTTAAAATATTTGAAGTATTATATGTAAGAAATAGAATTAAATTATATTTTTTAAAAAAAAATGATTAAATTATTTGAACTTGCAAAGGTACCAAAAATAAAAAAACATATAAAATCAATTATGAAGCGTTTTAGGAGTTTATGGGAGATATTTTTACATACATTGAAGAATAAATATTTCTTGAAAGATACTAATTGGATTACTTAGAAATTATTTTTAAAATAGGCTGAGTGGCCTAACAAGAATTTATAAGCTACGGAGTTATTAAAGAAGTTTGAAAGACAACATTCTTGATTATTAAAAGTAGAAAAATTAATATTAGAGTCAAATAAGGTTGGATTATTTTTTTGGATTGTTGATGGAAAATTATAAGAAAAATTAGAGGTTCTTCTTAAAGACAAAGAAAAAGTTGAAAGATTAACAACAAAGTAGAAGGATGTTGAAGATGTTGTGGAATTACTTATAAAATAAGAAAGGAGAAAGAATAGAATTAATATTGAATGAAAAGTATAAGCATCTAAAACTCAAGTATCTACTATTTAATTAACCGTGTTTATTATCCAAATTCTAGTAGTTACATCAAAAAAAAAAGATATTGAAGAAGATATCAAAGTTGAAAAGATTATACGCGGAATATAAAATCTTCAAATTAAACTTGCAAGACTTGAAGAAAAGACTTCTATAAACAATTTAAAGACTACTCCTAAATAAAGATATGTGCAAAGATGTATTTGGTGTGATGATGTTTTTTATTTTTAAAAAGATTATAATGAATTCAATGACATGATTCAATAAGGAATTATTTTTTGGAAGGATGGAAAAATGACATTAAAAAACATTGGAGATCTTTTTCAAATCAACGTTGATAAGTGAGGTATGAAAGCTTTGGTTCAAAATTATTTGGTAATACATGGAGTTGTAATATAAGAAATTACAAGTTATGGTACTAGGATAGATGATGACTTTAATGGAAATATAAAAACAAGTGAATTTTGGTCTTCTACCATTTCTATAATATATAAGAAAAAGATGCCACAAGAAGCATTATTAAACACTACTGCTATAATTTGTGGTACTACAAGTTGGAAAGATATTATAGAGGCTTTTTTAATCCATGCATACATTGCTAAGAGTCAACATGAAGCTTTAATGAAAGAAAAAGAAAAAAGAATTTTGATGATACAAAGCAAGGAAATTCTTCTAAGAGGCAAATTGGAAAAGACAAGGCTTGTGATATGGCTTCATAAGAATTACCTATAGAAGATGCTTCAATAACTTTGAAGGAAAAAAAAATAAAAAAAAATAAAAGATAAAAGAAAAAAAATAAACCAATGACTTATAAATTACTCTTTGATATTGAAGCAACAATAGATTTAAAAGAGGTGCTTGAGGAATGTATATTCAATGCTAAGATTGAATTTGTATTGAAGGAGATTTTAGGGATTGCAAAGGAGTTTCATGATGTTATTATTGATAGTATTAAATGGAAGAGGCAATTAGCAGATGAAGTAGGGTTGAACTATGCTATTGATACAAAAATAAATAAAGATGAAAAAAAATTTGATAATTGTTGCAAGCAATCAATAAATAAAAAAAGAGATCATAATCAACAAGTATATTTTGAAGATTGGAATGAAAAAGAGATAGAAGCTTTAAATCATTATACTTAAAAATATTAGACTAGAGCGACTACATAAGTATTAGTAAAGGTTGGAGATATAGAAGAATCAATTGTTATTTTAATTGACCATGGTTTAGAAATAAATCTTATGTCCAAAGATCTTTATAAGAAGCAAAAATGGTCAATTAATATGGAGTATGGATGGACAATATGGATAGCTAATATAATACAAGATGAATTGTATGGAACTTGTCTAGATATCAAGATTTGGATTGATAATGTTGCAACAAAATAAAATATCTTTGTTCAAGATACAACATCTTATCCTCTTATTTTGAGGCAACCATATATTACAGCAATACGGATAGAGACAAAGGTACTTAATGATGGTTCAACTTATACATATATTCATAGTGAAGATGGAAGAAAGGCAATATAATTTTTAAGTATGCTTTTTAATCATGAACTAAATCAAGATATATTACAAGAGAATCTATTACTAAGGATCGATGAAGAATTTAAGAATTTTGAGGAAGTACCATTATAAAGCAAAATTATGAAGGTACATTAAAAGATGATGAAAAGATTTTTAGTATTTATAAAGAAAATAGATTAGAAGATTCTTTGGAATTGATTACATTAATTGGATTCAAAGATGATAATAAGGTTGTATAAATTCATTCAAGAAAAATCTATTTTATACTTGAATCTTTTCAAGCATCAAAGATTATTATAGAAATAAAATATAAGATAGTGGATAAAAAAGTGAAACCTATTACGAGACCTTTTGTATATACAATAGATGTCAAAAAACTATAATAGATGACTATAATAGATGTCAAAAAACTACAATAGTTATATATTTATGTCAAAAGACTATATACAAAAATTTTGTGGCATTAGGATTTCGGATTTGTGAGATATAAGGAAAATAGTGCTCAGGTGTCTCTGAGCTAGGGTTTTAAGCACCTACTAGGGATTTTGAGATATTGGATGATTAAAAATAAATTTATGGTTGATGCTTATTTGTGATAAAACTTAAGACAATTGTCTACACTTTGAAGAAATTTTTATAGAAACTAAATGGTTAGATTAAGAGTTATTGGACTCTAAAGATCCAAAAGAAATAAGTCTTTGCAGGTGAATAAAGTTTTGAAGGACTTTTGTAGAAATTTGAACCCTTTTTGTACAAACTTGCTTGGATATAAGAAGATTTATCTATATAACTTTTCTTTTGTAATATTATTATATTATTTATCTTTTTTATTAAAGACAAATTACTTATTGGATTTTAGCCAAAAGATTTCAAATAAACTCTCTACAACTAGGTACCCAATATATTCCCAGATAGAAGTTCACGCCATACAACAGCGCAAACATGAAATTCTCAAGGTTCTTGTGATCTGTATATACAGTGACTAGACTAGAAGCGCCTTCCAAATAGTAATACTATTTTTAAAAAGAATCCACAATTACAAGAAGTTTTTTATCATGGATTTTGTAATTGATCTGTACTGTTGAAAATTTCTTGGATTAGAAAGCTACTAAGTGGAGTTTGTCATCTTCTTCCATTTGTGACAATACTGCCCTCAAAGCAAAGTCTGAGGCATCTGTTTCCATAAAAAATGCTTTGAAAAAGTCGATGCAATACAAGATTGGTGTAGTAGTAAAAATTGTCTTGAAAGCCTCGAATGATGCTTCTACTTCTTTACTCCACTTGAGTTTATTTTTACAAGTTAAGCAAGTAAGTGAAGCTGCAATTTGAGAAAAATTCTTGATGAAGATTCGATAGTAATTGACAAATCCCAAAAAATATTACACATTTCTTATTATTTTTAAAATCTTCCAATTTATGACTGTCTGGACTTTCTTAGGATCTATTTTGAGACTATCATTCAAAATGATGTATCCTAAGAAGTCAACTTGAGCAATGAAAAATACACTTTTCCATCTTGGCATATAATCCTATATCTCTAAATTTTTATAACACACGACGAACATGAAATTCATATTAATTTATGTTCTTAGATTAGATTAAATTATTATCTAAATAACAGATAATGAAATCATCAAGAAACTCACAAAAAATGTCATTTATAAGATATTGAAAAGCAACTAGTGCATTTGAAAGTCTAAAAGGCATGATATTATATTCGAAATATCCATACCTTGTTCAAAATGCAGTCTTCCATTCATCCCCTTCTTTGATACATATTAGGTTGTATGCTCTTCTTAGATCTATTTTTATATAGATCTTGGCTTGATTCAATTGATCAAAAAGTCCAGATATCAAAAGTAGAATATACTTATTTTTAATGATAATCTTGTTAAGCCCTCGATAATCTATTCACATCCGGAGTGATCCATCTTTCTTCTTTACAAATAAGATAGGAGCTCTTGTTGGAGATTTTGAATGGTATATGAAATTCTTGGCCAAGTTTTCATTAATGTATTTTTTGAATTCAGCCAATTCATTCTGGGATAGATTGTAGATCGATCAAAATAGAGGCTGAGTTCCCATAAGTATGAGTTTTACTATATTAGGCTTATGATTTGTTACTTGACTTATGAGACTCTTATTAATACTTTGAAAAAAATCATGTCTATAAAAAATCCAATCTATTCAAGAGTTATATTTTTTTAGCCATGATAAACCTAAAATGACTGGATTAGAAGAAGATTTAATTATATTAAAGACTATACAATTATTATGACCATCTATTATTATATTTATAGGAAAGATTTCATGAGTAATATTTCCAAAAGATAACGGGCAACCATCTATGACTTTTACATGTATGGATTTAGTTTTTTGTATTGAAGGTATTCTATGATTTTTAACAAATTCTTTATCTAAAGAATACAATGAGGCTCTTGAATCTAATAAGACACAAGCTTTGTGATTTTTAGGTCCCAAATGGACATCTATTATAAAACAAAGAGAGGGTTCTGAGGAGAAGATAGGACCTTTTTTAGGAGTTGTATAAGATTCCAGCTATATGGTTTCTATTGTAGCTAGACAAACTCGTTTTTTGACATATTTTCTTCTTTGACAGCCGTATTCCTCATCTTATGGTTGCATCATTTCTTCGGACAATACTGAGCAGTATGCTTAGATTTTTCATAATATAAACACAATCCTTCTTTACAACGACAAGTCTTTACTTGTTCAATAAGATGTTTGAAACGTACCGCATCAATTTGTATGTCTTCTACTTTTAAATGTATATATTGAGAAGACATTGATATTGCAATTATATTGTAATAACATTGGGACTCTCTTCTGTGGCTCTCTGATTGAAATTCAAAAAGTCAATTCTCATACTTCACAACAAAATCAATTGTTTGATTCAATGTTTGAGGATTAGATAAGTTAAGCATCAACTTCTTTATCTCATATTATAATCTATAGAAAAATTGGCTAATTAGCACAACATCATCTCACTTGGTGTTAATTACTAATTGTCAAAATTGTGAAGCATATGATGTCACTGATCGATTACCTTGTCGTAAGATATAGATCTTGTTGGTTGCGCCATAAATTGCATCATGTTTTCCATACATATATTAAAATTTTGCTAAAAATACCTCTAAATTATCTAATACTGAATCACATTCTTCAAAAAAGGACAAAAACCATGATAAAGCAGAATTTGATAGTAGTATTCCAATAAAACTGACTTATCATCTCTAGATTGGATAATTTTAGAATTGAAGTTTGATCACCAATTGTACTTGATTGATGAATCTTCAAAATTTAGATTTGCTGTCATTAAACTTCTCTGGCAAACTAATCTTTGGTTCTTTAATAAGTAAATGATGTTCAATCATAGGTGAAGTGGTATGTCTTGAAGCAGCTTGAATCATCTCTATATCTTCACTTTTTGCTAATCTTGTTGCTCCTTGTGGTGGTGTATTGAATTGATACATTGTCAACATTAATCTCTCATTTGTTCTTGCATTTTTGTCACTGCACTTTTCATTTCAGCAAGCTTTGCCATGATACCATAATAGAAAAGGAAAAAAATGTCTACTCTCACTATAAAATAAAACACTCAAGAGCAAAGAAAAAAATTCTAGGAACAATATTAGTTTAGAAGTGGATAATCTACAACTTCTAATATGCTTATGTCTTATCAAGAAAAAAGGATAATCTACTCTTAATTAAGAAGAGACAAAGCTCTGATATTAAAACAACACTCTTGTCAATCTATCAAGAACACAAACTAAAACAGATGCGTAAATTAGTAAAAAACTATGTCAAAAAAAAAAAACAAGATAGAAATAAAGAAATATGTATATTCAAGAAGAAACTAGAGTGGCTATTGTTAAAGACTAGAAAATACATGAGACTCTTAAATTAGACTAGAAGCAAGAAAAGAATTGACAAGAGTGAAGAAGGCTTCACTCTTGTCTCTATTTATACTATTTATCTAAGAACTATGTGGCAGTATTCTATAAGACCTCCTACACGTGTCTAATTTGCAAGACACTTGTCAAACTTGTAAGACAAGATTCTTACATGTACGCCACGTACTTGGCTTGTTCTGCAAGCTACGAACATATGCGACACATAGCTAGCTTGTTCCACAAGCTACCAATATGTGCGACACATGGCTAGCTTGTTTTACAAGCTACCAATATATGCAACATATGGCTAGCTTGTTGATCAAGTTTCTAACCTATCAATCACCTATACATATGTATAAAGGTGATTCCACATCTATGAAGCTTTCAAGAAGCATTTTTTTAAGATATTATCAAATTAATTTATTTTATCTACTTCTATTAATATATATTAACTAGATAGTTACTAGAATAAATCATATATCTGTAACATGCTCCTTCTTTACTTTTGTCTAAAGTTTCAAATAAATTGAAAAGCTAAAATTTGAATCTTATCAAAATTAATCTTTATATTTGAAGTTGTATTTGAATTCCATTATTTATGCTTTTATAGTAACAATCAAATAATACTAATACTATGTTAGGAACATACAATTTGAAAGTTCACAAAACCTTTTAGAACATTCTAAAAGCTTCTAAATTAGTGGAAGTTGCTTGGATAGCTTTCTAGTTAGTGGAAGTAACTTAAGAAGCTTCTTAATTAGTGGAAGTAGCTTAACAAGCTTCACAATTGATAGAAGTTTCTTAAGAAGCTTTTTAGATAGGAATATATATTAGAATCAAGGCTAAAAAGTTCTTCAGTCTCAACAACGCATCTTTTGGAGTTTTAGCTCATTTTTCTTGATATTATTTGTGTATTCATCTAATTAATTCAAGTCCTTATTGGTTTCTTCTTGAAACCTTTTTTTAGTTCAAGTCTCTTATTCTATATCCTTGTATCCTTGACAGTTTGTCAAAACTACTCTCATTTTAGATATCAGAGTTGGATCTTTCTTATTAAAAAATAGATTATTCTTCTTCTTAATGATATATTAGCGCTTTAGAATTTACAAGCTATTTTTTCTAAATTGATATTTTCATCATCACAATATTAGAACTTTATCCCTCTTGTGAGAGAATGAATCATCCCTCTCTTTGAAGGTCTTAAAGCATTTTAGAGATTGTAGATTATCCTCTTTTAAATTGATATTATTTTTTTATAAATTCATTATTTCTTTCTCTCAAAATGGCTGAAAATGAAGACATTAGTATGACCAAATCTTTCAAGTCCAAATTAGATGCTATTATAAGTACTCTTATTATTTTATCTATTAGGATTGTGGAGATTAAAGAAATTGTTATAAAATTTCATAATGATGTAACATTTGAAATACCACAATCTAAACTGTATCTACTTCTAACTTTTGCACTTAAGGATATAGTACTATCTATGTAGTGCTAAAGAAATCCACCTATTTGATAATATAAAGAACCTCAAATTAATCTTCTAAAAAAATATAATAGTACATGATTGAAGTTCTAAGGATTTATCAATCAAATTTGATTTATAACAAATTTATAGTTTGATACTTATTTGACAAAAGAATCAAGGGTTGGATTAATTGATATCTTTGTCAGTTCTGCCAATGAATCTTAATTGGCGGATTAGTTAAAATTATAATTTTAAATTATTTAAATACCAAAATATTAAGATTAGAGACTTTATTTGATTATTTTAGTATTCATTAGAATTTAAAAGAATTTATAAATTATAAGAATCTTATTATAAAAAAGTCATAAAATTGAAGTCTTAATAAGTCTTGGAAGCAATTATCTTAGTTATTTTAATATTTTTTTAATTAAAATAATAATTATTTATTTATTAAGATCAATATCTACATTGGCCTTCTATTTACATATATCACTTATTAAAAACATATAGATATTGCTTAGTAGATAGAAGAAATAAGAAAAAAAAAAAAAAACCTCATGTCTTTATAATTATTTATATAAAAAATAGGATTTTAAGTTGATTTAAATTAATTTTATTATTACAAAAAATCACCAAGATAGAATAAAATAATCTTAA
>JAWRVF010002188.1:0-15543 GCA_036785485.1 Physcomitrellopsis africana
TTTCCCGGAAAAAGTAGAAAACCCACTATTTTTCTCACACTACACGCTTATTTTCGAAATAGGGGTGACACGCCGGAAATAACTGCACTGGCAGCTCTTATACTAAAAGAATATAAGAATATTTGGCTTGTAATTGATGAAGCACATATTTTTGTTAATTCTTGCACTTGGAAAGTACCTTATGAGTCAATGCTTATTACAAGAAAGGATACTTTCGGGCTATCTTCGGTAATACCCTGGTCTATGAAAGATTTGTCTATTAAGAACCTGCTTAAAATCGAGATTTTAAAAGGAGTTCTTTACAGGGGTCAAGAAGACCAAGGTGGAAAAGTCTGGAAATTAAATGCATTTGGTAAACACAACCCAATTAATTTCAATGTAGATTTTGAGGAAAACTCAGAAGTCATACTAAATACAACGACTTCCATTAAAAGAATTGTTCAAAAAAATATTATTCAGGCCCCTTTAGCATATTCGCAAGAAATCTTTAATCCGCACGATAATCTTTTGTGGTTTGAAACTCAAATTCATCGTTGGATCGATAACCTAAAGACTAATCCTCAAGCTAAAATGGATTTATTAACGCCGGAAAAATGGGTATCTTTTTTGCTTTCTGTATCATATCGGCCTTGTGTTGTAAGTTATACTCCGTACGACCGCAAGACTGGGCAAAATCTTACTCTAAAGGAATACGCTGAATATCATCAAAAACGTTTTAAATCTAAGATCGAAGTGCCTGAGATACATAGTACTGAGGATGAAGATAAAAAAGTTTATAATTTAATATTTCCAAAAGGTTGTCTGCCATTTACTTCAGATATTACTGGTATGAATATGTTTCCAGTTTTTTTAGCAACAAAATGCAGTTCGTGCACTTTTATTTCAGCAACCTTACAAGACTACCATTCCAAATTTATCAGAATTTGTATGGAACAACCAACAAAACGAGAGATTTCTCATTTTTATATTGAGACTAACCACGATAGGATCTTGGACAACCTTATTATTGCGATTACTAAAGCAAATTGGTTTACTATTTTTAAAAAGAATTTCTGGAAAAAAATCGTTTATATTTTCCAGCAACTTAGTGATTTTTATACTATTGGTTTTTGCGAGAATAATAAACAAGCTGAAGTTTTTTATGATTGGCTACATTCTTATAGTAAAGATCAGGTTCTAATTCTTTCCGCAAATGAAATCAGAGGATTGAGTACTAATTTACGTCCTGTTAAAACCGAGGAAAGTGTGGACGAGCCAAGTCCTAAACTCAGCATTACATCTGCGATGGGTACTATGGGTACTGGAATTAACATGCCTGAACGAAAATTTATATTATTTAATATGGGTCTATATAAACCAATCAGTGCCTTTTGGCACTGTGATACAGCTGCGGAGGCTCAGCAGTTCCTTATTCAAGATCTGCTTAGTTCAGTACAACAAACACTTGGTCGCAATATGCGTAGAAGCCTTAAAGAACGTAATAAGGAAACGGAGGCCAATAGGGTTACTATTCTTATGGGCGCTGACAATTTTCCCGGATTCTTAGCTTATCTCGAAGTTTTGACCAAGAAATCATTTAAAAACGTCACAATTATTGATCTTAGTGAGTTTGAACGCATAGCCTCGAATATTTCCAAAAAAAAAGGTAATGCTGACGATTTTGAATCTGAAGAAATTCCTGATTTAGATGAAACTTTAAATGAAATCGGAAATTTAGATGAGTTCTGCGATTCGGATGCTCGAGGGCTCACTCGGATTGATTTTTTAAGGCTTAAAACCGTTCGCTTACTTTCTAATTGGTTACAGGGGTTATTTGATGAGCCGCTGAACCGCGAGAGTTTTGTAAAAACAATCAAAGACAGCAAGCTACTTTTAATGGAGAATTATCCTACATATGTTGTGAACAAAATCAAAAACTGGCTTAAAAAAAAAGACCCCAGTATAATTGTTACTCGGCGTGTTTTAATAAGGAAATTTAATCTAAATCGAGAAACGCCTGATATTCAAGAAATGTGTGAAAAGCTTTTTCTTGCTCCTGAAGCAAATGAAGCAGATACTAAACCGGAGGTTGCGGCTACAAAGACGCTTGATGTTACAAATTTAAATACTAATAGTTTAGAAAGCATGGTAAAGATAAATGAAAAAAAAAGAAAGGATCCCGGCAGAAAAAAAGGATCCAGAAATAGGACACCTGAAGAACGGGCGGCCATTCAAGCAGAGGTTGAAGCAAATAAAAAGAGAAGAGGGCGACCTCTAAAACTAATAAAAAGAGAAGAGGGCGAGCTCCATGACTAATAACTTCAAATTTATTGGACGTCGATAAGTGTCAGTCTCTATATATTCTTTTCTTTCATCTTGGGGTGCTGCAATTGTGTTAAAGCGGCAGCGCCCAATCCTGCCTTCTAGTTCCATTAGACCGGATTCCCCGCGAGCGGGGAAAGGGAAGCAATGTTAACCCCCCGACCGAAACATAGAGAGGTTAACAAAAAAGAAGGAAGAACGGTTAACAAACAAATAACGCCATGTAGGGAGGGGGCTGTTTACAGAGAAGCAATAACACATACGATAGAAGCGGGGATATGATGCAATGTCAGTTAGTTTGCCATGCAAAACTTATTGACGAATATTGTTGTTGCTTTAGCAATTAATTGTAGGGCGTGTATTTAGTTTATCCAATATCGATAAATACACGTTTCCGGCCAGGAAACAGAAGTAGAATATAATGAAAAATTCAAACTTAACTAACGCCAATTTAGTTCAAAACCGCACTAACCTCGATCAGTCTGTAAAAAAAGTTAAACCCAGCGTAGAGATTCTAGAAAAGGTTAAACCAATACGTAAAAACGTTAGGAAACAGATGATAGATAAAGCTGGAGTTAAAAAACGCGAATCTGAAATGTTTATAAATTTTTCTGCGACAAAAAACAAGCCCACAAATACTTTAGAAAATAAGCCCACTAATTTAGAAGTTGAAAATAGACCTACTAGACTAACTTTAATTATCCAATTAGTAGGCTTATTAACTGCTTTAGCACCAAATCGGGAATTGTTGCGACAATTTTTTAAGCTATTAAAAGCTCTTATTTCTTTAATATTGGTTTTATTTGTAGTGTACGCGTCTTGTAGCATTTATCTCAAGGCGTTTGAATGGTTGATTAGTTTTTGTAGAAAAAATATAACTATGTTTTTTATGCAAATTCGAGCCTATTTGCCAGACATATTAGATTACGCACTTATACAAAAACTACTTTCGATTTTAATAGGAAGTAATATCAATATACCTCCTATTAATAACAATCCATATCTACCAGATTTTTTATATAATGCTTGGATAATAGCAAAGAAGTCCGTTTTGGCTAAATCCCTACTAGAAGTTTCTTTGTATTTTATTTTATTCGTTATAGTGTGTTATATTATAATTAATTTTGCGCTCTATGCTATGTCGTTGCCAGGTACTATAAGTAAAAAAATAATTACAGCTTTTGCACATTACATAATATCTTTTTACAATAAATGTAAAAGCTTGTTTTCATGGATTTTTAACTTATTTTCTGGAGGTCTACGTCCTGGAACGGAATGGGTTGGTGTATTGTGGAAGGCAGAGACTCAAGCAGAGAAAAAACTGCATAATGAGACGGTTCTATTATTTATAGAGTTTTGTCAATTAATAAACGATCTGAACAAAATTAATAAAACTTTAGATGCTTTTCATACAGAAAAAACGGAGGATGGCCATCCTTTCTTTTATAGTAAAAACCGCATAGATCAGTGTATTATTACAGCGGAAGAAATAATTGATGCGGTTTTCAATAAAAAAAATGAATTAGAAAATAAGCTGTATGAAATCAAAAATGCTGACGGAGTAAAAAAATTGGAACAATTTGTATTAAAGGAAACCCAAAATTTCCGGCAGGCGCATCATAACTTTTTGCATTTGTGCGGTATTATTGGTATCATTCCGGCAAAAAATTCTTCTTCTAGAGCGAGCGGTTCTAGTTTAAACAACAATCCAGAAGACGAACCCAATAAACCCAAGGGAGAAGAGTCATTTAGTAGAATAGGATCAAATTCACAAAACGATCTAGACAAACCCAAGCCAGAACCCAAAAAAGAAGAGCCATTTAAATCTAATAAACCCAAGGAAGAAGATCCATTTAGCGGAATAGGGTCAAATTCACAAAGCGGTTTAGACAAGGACTCAGGAACTCAGGGAAAGTTATGACTAGGTCTTTTGGTTATTCCGACCCTTTTAATTTAAAAATTTCAGCCATAGATATGGATTTATTAAAAACTATTATAAAAAGAAAAACCGAAGTTTCTAAATTCAGTGGAGAATCTGATTCAACAACAAAAGATAACTTGAGACCTACAAAAATTAACCCGGGATCTGACTCTAAAGAGAATTTAAAGGATATTTCCGATATATCTTTAAAAATGTTTGAAATGTTTAGACATGCTAACAAAACCTGGGCAGATTTTATAAAAAAAATGCCAAAATAAGGCTCGACACATAAGTGTCTTCAGGAGACTTAATAATAAAAAGAACTTGAAGACACTATTCATATTTATTTCACGGTAGTGTCTTCAATAGACTTAATAGTAAAAAGAACTTGAAGACACTATTCATATTTATTTCACAATTCCCCCCGACCGGTACGGAAAGGACGGTTAACAAAGAAATTGATAGGGAGGGGGCTGTTGTTAACAGGGAAGCAATGTTAACCCCCCGACCGAAACATAGGGATAAGGTTAACGAAAAGAAAGGAAGAACAGTTAGCAAACAAATAACGCCATGTAGAGAGGGGGCTGTTTACAGAGAAGCAATAACACACCTGATAGAAGCAATCTTAACACACCCACGGTAGGGAGGGGAATGGAAAGACTCAATATTTATGAATTTTTTTCAATTGAAAGTTGTAGCTGCTTTGTTTGCTTTGTATATAATAGCGATGATCACATGCTATATTTTTCTGACTTTAATCTTTTACTGCTTATTATTATTAACAGGATTCTTTTTATTTAGTAGGGTGGTAATTTATTATGGGCAAATTTTAGAATCGACTGATCAACGTAGTTTCTCAGAGATATGCCTTTTACTCTTAAAGAAAATCCATTTATTTTTATTTTCTTGGGAAATTAAGCATAAGGCAGAATTAGAGCCTAAAAAAAAGCAAGAAATTAATACTACGATTGATTCTTTAAATAAAATAAGTTCAAAGTATTTAGAGCAGCTTGAACAAATCAATCAAAAGAAAGAATAGGTTAGCAATGATAGAAAATCAAGACAAAAATCTTGGCTATAAGCCCGATTTCTCTAAGGATAAATTAGAGAATAAAGAATATTTGCGAGATCAATTAAAATTGTTAGAAAATCTGACTTATTTGGTAAATCAGAGAATAAAAGAAATAGACAATTCAGTATTTCATAAATATTTTTGGGTATTCAAAACATCACAGAGTTTCGTTTTATTTGGGTATATTCTTTTGGGAATATGTCTCATGGGTTTATTATATCTTTTGGTTGATTTTCTCTTGGATTTTTTTAATTTGTATATTTCGACGCCGTCTAATCCATTGGTAGAAATTACGCCTGATAAACCTCCTGAGCTTAGTAGATTCAGAAGATTTTTGGGGCGTATACATGATTTTCTTTCTTATATTTTGGGTGTTTCTTTAATTATAGCCTCTACTGTTTTATTGCGGTCTGTGTATAATCAAGCATATAGCAGACCCGAAGGGGCGCATCAAAAAGAGTATGAAACAGCCACTCAAGCTGCAAGAACCGATAATCCTAATGTAGTTATTCAAACTCCAAGAACCTTCGTTGAATCGGCGACTCAAACTATTCTAGAATTACCTGAGCAAAATTCAATAGACGCCCCTTTCCCTCCCACGCGTAACTTGATAAAAAACTCTTCCGAACATAGAATGCTAGAAAATACGCGAAATACACATGGTTTGCTAGAAGACGGATCTAGTACAGTAGTACATGGTATGATAGAAAGCGGGCCTACAGTGGTTCAAGATAATTTTCCGGGGCTTGCCTTTGGGAAAGATTCAAAAAGATGGTCAGTTATTCTTGATAATTTTAAGCAATTAAGTGAAAGAAATTATCTTTCTCCTAAACAAATAAAAGAGAAAGAACAACTTTTAGAAATTGCAGAAAGTAAACAGGCTGCTGTAAATGAAAAATATTGTCAAATTGTACAAAATATTCATGCACAAAAAGATTGTGAAATAAAATCTGCTTTAGAATTAGCAGAAAGGGAATTAATGCAAATTGATTTAGAAATTTTACATAAAATTACGGATGATTTTCCTGAGTTTAAAGTCCCTTCTATTTCTAATAACGACAGAGCTGTTATTATATGCGCCGATAATTTAGAAAGTAATAGTAGCGATAGTATGGATTGAATTTTTTATTATCAAATTAATATTTCTTGAAGGGGCAACTTTACATTAATATAGAAAAAAATAAAACTTTAGTTTTGTTGCCCACCCCACCACACCAGCTTTTCACTTATTTCTTATTAATGCGCTGTTTTATTTAATTCATGATGAATTGCATATGTAATATAAAAATTTAATTGTATACGTAATATAAAAATTTAGAAGTATCATCATAGTAATTGATTGAAAAGTAAATTCTAAAAATAGTACATTCAAATTTAAATTTTACAATCAAAAAGAAATAAATATGAATAGTGTCTTCAAGAGACTTAATAACAAAAATAACTTGAAGACACTTTTTGCATTGCAATTATATAGTCAGGTGGCAGGATTATTTATATAGTCAGGTGGCAGATAAGTAAGAGTATAGAGTAAATATTATGGCTAGTTGAAAAGGAAGCTGTAATGCAATGAAAGTCTAAATAAATTGTGAGTTAAGATTTGCCAACTTTTGCCTCCCTACCGGTCGGGCATGGTTACTTTATTTGACATTCTTTTTTGCCTCCTTAAGTCGGAATTCAGGGGTTTTGTTAAAGTAACTGATTTTTTTCTTTTTAGGTAATTCGTGCCTGAAAGGTTCAGTCAAAGATTGTTACTGTTTTTCTGCTCTAAAGATTTAGCTAGAATATTATTTAAAATTAGTAAGTGAAGTTCCCATTTTACTTACTATACACACCTGCAGGTGTGTATAGTAAGTGAAGCTCCCATTTTATTTACTATATATACACACCTGCAGGTGTGTATTTCACTTACTATACACACCCACGCGTGCCTGAAAGGTTGTATCTATCAACACGCTTCTGCGGCTAAAGTAAAAGGCTGAAACCTAAAAGGTTACTAAAATGGAATTTCTGTCTCTAAGACAGGGGATTCCCTGCTTGCAGGGAACGGTGGCTGTAATCCCACCCAATTTATTTTTATTAATTATTTCTTATTCTATCGATATTAATCAAAACCTTATCAAGTTGCTGCTCGGTGATTTTATTTCTATTATATTGAACAGTGGTTTTGATGCTGCGGTGTCCTATGATGTCTTTAACAACTTGTATAGGCGTAGTTTCAAGCAATTCAGTAATAATAGTGGCTCTAAAGCTATGAGTTCTTATGTGTTTGTGGAGATCCAATGAGGCTTTCTTAAGTATATTATTAAGTTCATTATCGAAGGAAGATCTATTAATGGGTTTTTCTAATTGTGCTTGTGTAGTGAATAAAGGCTGAGTGCCTTCTTTATCTGCCATTAGTTGGCTAAAGTCCGGTAAATGCTGATTAAGCAGTTTTTTTCCGTACGGGCTAAGAGCGAGTGCATGACGGGGGTCTCCACCTTTGTTTAAGGGCACAAAAGTTTTACCTTTATTAAGTAAATCATTTATATGATTAATAGTTAAGGCTAATAAATTGGAGACTCTTAGGCCAGTACAATAAAGTAGAATAAGGGCAGTTCTTTTTCTAGCTGAAACAAACCCAGTACACTTCACCAAATTTAAAATGAATTGAAAATCCTCGGGTGATATACTGTCTCTCATGATTTGCTTTTTAGCTTTTTGTCTTTTTTCTCTTCGTTGTTCAGCTTGAATTCGTGCTTTTTGTATAACTTCCATTTCGCTTTTAACAAAAGATAAAGCTTTTTGTAATTCGAGATTTTGTTGATATAAATTCTGATTTTGAGCTACTATTTGATTAAGTTTTTGGGCATTTTCGTTTCTGAAATTAAGGAAAAATTGTTGCCAATCCCCTGCATACTTTTGTATAACCTGGTATTTATAATGTCTGATTTGATTAGCCTCCATTGAGTGATCATTCTGGGCTAATAAAGGTACTTTTTCATGATGGTTTTCATGATTATTATTGTTATTTTTCCCTTGATTATTTTGGTGAAATAAAGCCTTTTCCATTTGATTGGGCGTCATTAAATATAATGCTTTGTGGGGTTTATTATTATAAATTTCAATGGTTTTTTGTAAAGCGGTATCTATTTGTGTAATACTAAATCCTTTCTGATTCAATGGATCTTTTTTTGATTTTGGTTTCCAGTCAGCCTGTAAATGCATTTTTAAAAGAGTTTTTAATGTTCGAAAAGTTCTTTCGATTACTTGATTATCATGCCTTTTTGTAAAACCTCTACTTATTTCAATTTGATGTTTGTCAATAAAATTATAATATTGCTTGTTTTTGAAAAAGGATTCGCGATCTGAATGTATTATATGAATTCGAGGTAAAAAACTCCTTTGTTGAATGATTGCAGATAAGCAATCTAAAAGATCTGGAAGATTGGGAGGTGACTCTTTATAACAATATCCGACAATATTACGAGCAGCTAAATCAATAGCTGCAAGAAGAAATCCATAAGAAGTTCCCAATTTAGTAATATCGATACAAATAATATGATTTGTTTTACTACTTAAGTACTGCAGTTTAATTAACTTTTGCTTCTGAGTTAGTGACATATATTTAACTTTTTTTATACTATCATTATCTAAAAATTACCTATTTGATTAGTGCTTTTTTTGTTTCCAATGTAACAGTTTGATTAGTTGAAGCTGTAAATAAAATATGTAACATAACCTTGCTTTTGTTGTACAACAAAAGAAAGGTTATATTGCTTTATTATAACAAAGCCATCTGTTGAATTCTCCGCCCCCCGACCGAAACATAAGGATAAAGTTAACAAAGAAAATTGATAGGGAGGGGGCTGTTTACTGAGAAGCTATGTTACCCTTATCCCTGGAAGCCTTTTAGGTTACTAAAATAGAATTTCCGTTCGTGGGATTCCCCACGAGCGGGGAGGGGTAGCCATAAGCATAATACTACCCCTCAGGCATTGTATGCCAGTTAACAAAAAATTAATTACAATTATGGATAATATGTATAATTCTTCGATTACTTATGATAATACTTCAGTATTATCAATGAATACTTCAGCTAAGGCTGAAGTAAAAATGTCACCACAATTAAATAATAATTTAAATAGTAATTCGGACCTCTGTTACGCGGCTATTCGACAAGTTCAACTTGCTGCGGATTTTTTAAATCAAAACTTTAATTTCGATTTTATTGGACCGGAACTTCCAAATCCCGATTTAAATTTAGACTGTTCAGTTGTACAAACAATCAAATATAAGTCGCACTGTCCTTTCGTCAAAAGCTCAGAGCGTTGTTTAACTCTGCAATGGGCTAATGATCATAGTCTTAATAGAGTAGCTGCCATTACAATGAAGGAATATCAAAAACAATGTAAAGATAACTTTGAATTATCAATAACTTGTTCTTGTTCAACAAGTATACATTCGCAAAAAACGGGACAAGGGCAGCTATGTGATTGTATGGCACAAAAACGATTTAAAGGTATCTACGCGGAACTGTATGCATTTTGCTATTATTTGTATTTGGAAGCATCAAGTAATCAGAAAAAGAATATTAAGTACCTTAAAGGGGCACTTAAAGAAGATGAGTTCTTTAATCACGTTTATAGAGAACAGCCATTGTCTATAGTAGAGGCACCTACTGGTTCTGGTAAGACTCATCAAGCCGTCAGGGCTGCTATTAAGGTAATTATGAACGAGTCTAAAGTTGCAATTTTGGCGTTTCCTACTCGAAAATTGTTAACGCAGACTGAGTATTTAATCAAGAGAATGCTTATGGATCCAAATGAGAAAAAACATTTGGGAGACGTTAGCCCTGATGATATTAGCGTTTATTCACTTACACTAGCGGAGGATACTCGCTACAGTACATTGAGTACTCTTTTGTCAGAAGGTATAGGTAGGTTTCCCGGAAAAAGTAGAAAACCCACTATTTTTCTCACACTACACGCCTATTTTCGAAATAGGGGTGACACGCCGGAAATAACTGCACTGGCAGCTCTTATACTAAAAGAATATTAGAATATTTGGCTTGTAATTGATGAAGCACATATTTTTGTTAATTCTTGCACTTGGAAAGTACCTTATGACTCAATGCTTATTACAAGAAAGGATACTTTCGGGCTATCTTCGGTAATACCCTGGTCTATGAAAGATTTGTCTATTAAGAACCTGCTTAAAATCGAGATTTAAAAAGGAGTTCTTTACAGGGGTCAAGAAGACCAAGGTGGAAAAGTCTGGAAATTAAATGCATTTGGTAAACACAACCCAATTAATTTCAATGTAGTTTTTGAGGAAAACTCAGAAGTCATACTAAATACAACGACTTCCATTAAAAGAATTGTTCAAAAAAATATTATTCAGGCCCTTTTAGCATATTCGCAAGAAATCTTTAATCCGCACGATAATCTTTTGTGGTTTGAAACTCAAATTCATCGTTGGATCGATAACCTAAAGACTAATCCTCAAGCTAAAATGGATTTATTAACGCCAGAAAAATGGGTATCTTTTTTGCTTTCTGTATCATATCGGCCTTGTGTTGTAAGTTATACGCCGTACGACCGCAAGACTGGGCAAAATCTTACTCTAAAGGAATACGCTGAATATCATCAAAAACGTTATAAATCTAAGATCGAAGTGCCTGAGATACATAGTACTGAGGATGAAGATAAAAAAGTTTATAATTTAATATTTGCAAAAGGTTGTCTGCCATTTACTTCAGATATTACTGGTATGAATATGTTTCCAGTTTTTTTAGCAACAAAATGCAGTTCGTGCACTTTTATTTCAACAACCTTACAAGACTACCATTCCAAATTTATCAGAATTTGTATGGAACAACCAACAAAACAAGTTGTCATTTTTATATTGAGACTAGCCACGATAGGATCTTGGAAACCTTATTATTAAATAACAAAAATGGACTTGGTTTTTACTATTTTAAAAAGATTTCTGGAAAAAAATCGTTATGTTTTCCAACAACTTAGTAGAGGAATTTTTTATACTATTGGTTTTGCGAGAATAATAAACAAGCTGAAGTTTTTTTTATGACCATGTACATTCTTATAGTAAAGATCAGGTTAAATTCTTTCTCAAATGAAATCAGAAGTTGAGTACTAATTTACGTCCTGTTAAAACCGAGGAAAGTGTGGACGAGCCAAGTCCTAAACTCAGCATTACATCTGGGATGGGTACTATGGGTACTGGAATTAACATGCCTGAACGAAAATTTATATTATTTAATATGGGTCTATATAAACCAATCAGTGCCTTTTGGCACTGTGATACAGCTGCGGAGGCACAGCAGTTCCTTATTCAAGATCTGCTTAGTTCAGTACAACAAACACTTGGTCGCAATATGCGTAGAAGCCTTAAAGAACGTAATAAGGAAACGGAGGCCAATAGGGTTACTATACTTATGGGCGCTGACAATTTCCCATAAAGAAATGCTACAAATTGACACGATTAATGAAATCATTTAAAAACGTGACAATTATTGATCTTAGTGAGTTTGATCGCATAGCCTCGAATATTTCCAAAAAAAAAGGTAATGCTGACGATTTTGAATCTGAAGAAATTCCTGGTTTAGATGAAACTTTAAATGAAATCGGAAATTTAGATGAGTTCTGCGATTCGGATGCTCGAGGGCTCACTCGGATTGATTTTTTAAGGCTTAAAACCGTTCGCTTACTTTCTAATTGGTTACAGGGGTTATTTGATGAGCCGCTGAACCGCGAGAGTTTTGTAAAAACAATCAAAGACAGCAAGCTACTTTTAATGGAGTATTATCCTACATATGTTGTGAACAAAATCAAAAACTGGCTTAAAAAAAAAGACCCCAGTATAATTGTGACTCGGCGTGTTTTAATAAGGAAATTTAATCTAAATCGAGAAACGCCTGATATTCAAGAAATGTGTGAAAAGCTTTTTCTTGCTCCTGTAGCAAATGAAGCAGATACTAAACCGGAGGTTGCGGCTACAAAGACGCTTGATGTTACAAATTTAAATACTAATAGTTTAAAAAGCATGGTAAAGATAAATGAAAAAAAAAGAAAAGATCCCGGCAGAAAAAAAGGATCCAGAAATAGGACACCTGAAGAACGGGCGGCCATTCAAGCAGAGGTTGAAGCAAATAAAAAGAGAAGAGGGCGTCCTCTAAAACTAATAAAAAGAGAAGAGGGCGAGCTCCATGACTAATAACTTCAAATTTATTGGACGTCGATAAGTGTCAGTCTCTATATATTCTTTTCTTTCATCTTGAGGTGCTGCAATTGTGTTAAAGCGGCAGCGCCCAATCCTGCCTTCTAGTTCCATTAGACCGGATTCCCCGCGAGCGGGGAAAGGGAAGCAATGTTAACCCCCCGACCGAAACATAGAGAGGTTAACAAAAAAGAAGGAAGAACGGTTAACAAACAAATAACGCCATGTAGGGAGGGGGCTGTTTACAGGGAAGCAATAACACATACGATAGAAGCGGGGATATGATGCAATGTCAGTTAGTTTGCCATGCAAAAGTTATTGACGAATATTGTTGTTGCTTTAGCAATTAATTGTAGGGCGTGTATTTAGTTTATCCAATATCGATAAATACACGTTTCCGGCCAGGAAACAGAAGTAGAATATAATGAAAAAATCAAACTTAACTAACGCCAATTTAGTTCAAAACCGCACTAACCTCGATCAGTCTGTAAAAAAAGTTAAACCCAGCGTAGAGATTCTAGAAAAGGTTAAACCAATACGTAAAAACGTTAGGAAACAGATGATAGATAAAGCTGGAGTTAAAAAACGCGAATCTGAAATGTTTATAAATTTTTCTGCGACAAAAAACAAGCCCACAAATACTTTAGAAAATAAGCCCACTAATTTAGAAGTTGAAAATAGACCTACTAGACTAACTTTAATTATCCAATTAGTAGGCTTATTAACTGCTTTAGCACCAAATCGGGAATTGTTGCGACAATTTTTTAAGCTATTAAAAGCTCTTATTTCTTTAATATTGGGTTTATTTGTAGTGTACGCGTCTTGTAGCATTTATCTCAAGGCGTATGAATGGTTGATTAGTTTTTGTAGAAAAAATATAACTATGGTTTTTATGCAAATTCGAGCCTATTTGCCAGACATATTAGATTACGCACTTATACAAAAACTACTTTCGATTTAAATAGGAAGTAATATCAATATACCTCCTATTAATAACAATCCATATCTACCAGATTTTTTATATAATGCTTGGATAATAGCAAAGAAGTCCGTTTTGGCTAAATCCCTACTAGAAGTATTTTTGTATTTTATTTTATTCGTTATAGTGTGTTATATTATAATTAATTTTGCGCTCTATGCTATGTCGTTGCCAGGTACTATAAGTAAAAAAATAATTACAGCTTTTGCACATTACATAATATCTTTTTACAATAAATGTAAAAGCTTGTTTTCATGGATTTTTAACTTATTTTCTGGAGGTCTACGTCCTGGAACGGAATGGGTTGGTGTATTGTGGAAGGCAGAGACTCAAGCAGAGAAAAAACTGCATAATGAGACGGTTCTATTATTTATAGAGTTTTGTCAATTAATAAACGATCTGAACAAAATTAATAAAACTTTTGATGCTTTTCATACAGAAAAAACGGAGGATGGCCATCCTTTCTTTTATAGTAAAAACCGCATAGATCAGTGTATTATTACAGCGGAAGAAATAATTGATGCGGTTTTCAATAAAAAAAAATGAATTAGAAAATAAGCTGTATGAAATCAAAAATGCTGACGGAGTAAAAAAATTGGAACAATTTGTATTAAAGAAAACCCAAAATTTCCGGCAGGCGCATCATAACTTTTTGCATTTGTGCGGTATTATTGGTATCATTCCGGCAAAAAATTCTTCTTCTAGAGCCAGCGGTTCTAGTTTAAACAACAATCCAGAAGACGAACCCAATAAACCCAAGGGAGAAGAGTCATTTAGAAGAATAGGATCAAATTCACAAAACGATCTAGACAAACCCAAGCCAGAACCCAAAAAAGAAGAGCCATTTAAATCTAATAAACCCAAGGAAGAAGATCCATTTAGCGGAATAGGGTCAAATTCACAAAGCGGTTTAGACAAGGACTCAGGAACTCAGGGAAAGTTATGACTAGGTCTTTTGGTTATTCCGACCCTTTTAATTTAAAAATTTCAGGCATAGATATGGATTTATTAAAAACTATTATAAAAAGAAAAACCGAAGTTTCTAAATTCAGTGGAGAATCTGATTCAACAACAAAAGATAACTTGAGACCTACAAAAATTAACCCGGGATCTGACTCTAAAGAGAATTTAAAGGATATTTCCGATATATCTTTAAAAATGTTTGAAATGTTTAGACATGCTAACAAAACCTGGGCAGATTTTATAAAAAAATGCCAAAATAAGGCTCGACACATAAGTGTCTTCAGGAGACTTAATAATAAAAAGAACTTGAAGACACTATTCATATTTATTTCACGGTAGTGTCTTCAATAGACTTAATAGTAAAAAGAACTTGAAGACACTATTCATATTTATTTCACAATTCCCCCCGACCGGTACGGAAAGGACGGTTAACAAAGAAATTGATAGGGAGGGGGCTGTTGGTAACAGGGAAGCAATGTTAACCCCCCGACCGAAACATAGGGATAAGGTTAACGAAAAGAAAGGAAGAACAGTTAGCAAACAAATAACGCCATGTAGAGTGGGGGCTGTTTACAGAGAAGCAATAACACACCTGATAGAAGCAATCTTAACACACCCACGGTAGGGAGGGGAATGGAAAGACTCAATATTTATGAATTTTTTTCAATTGAAAGTTGTAGCTGCTTTGTTTGCTTTGTATATAATAGCGATGATCACATGCTATATTTTTCTGACTTTAATCTTTTACTGCTTATTATTATTAACAGGGTTCTTTTTATTTAGTAGGGTGGTAATTTATTATGGGCAAATTTTAGAATCGACTGATCAATTTAGTTTCTCAAATATACTTTTACTTAAAGAAAATCCATTTATTTTTATTTTCTTGGGAAATTAAGCAAAAGGCAGAATTAGAGCCTAAAAAAAAGCAAGAAATTAATACTACGATTGATTCTTTAAATAAAATAAGTTCAAAGTATTTAGAGCAGCTTGAACAAATCAATCAAAAGAAAGAAAAGGTTAGCAATGATAGAAAATCAAGACAAAAATCTTGGCTATAAGCCCGATTTCTCTAAGGATAAATTAGAGAATAAA
>JAWRVF010002189.1:0-15523 GCA_036785485.1 Physcomitrellopsis africana
GTTGAGAATTTTTGTGAATATGACTAAAAAAGTGAACTCTATGCTTCCAAAATTTGAACTTATATAAACGGCTAGATTTTGATTTATAAATTTTCAAGCTTCTAATTTGTTGATTTGTTATACGCATAGTTTTGTGACTATAAAAGAAAAATTTAAGAAAGTTTGTGCATATTGGATCCAACTTGATTGTAAAGAGGGACCTTGCATCTACCTGAAGCACACTTTTGCCACGACAACGCTATCATGGTAGAGAGAATCTGCCTCAAAAAAGCATTGGACTTCTAACTACAACTAAACATTCAACCAAGATCCAAAATAATAAAACCGTCAAATTTTAATAAAAGTCTTTCTTTTAAGGCTACTATACCTAATACATAAGTCTTATTTCACAAAAACATTCAAACTATAACAAAATACTCTAAACCCTCATTCACGCGTAAGAGAGGAATTTTTTCCAAACTTCATTAAGCTTTAACTCTTAATCTAATTGTTCAAATCTACTAAGATTTCACATAAAGTATTAATGTGCTTTTAACAACTAGCACAACAAATTTCAGCTGTTGACTCTTTATTGATCTTTAGATATTATAAAAATCCTAATAGTGGCTTCAAACCCTTGTTTACAAATACTTGTGTATTAAATTCTTTATATCTCGCAAATCAAATATTCAAATACTATGAAACTTTGATGTATAGCTTTTTAATATAAAGATTCACCTTCTTAGAAATTTTTAGATAAATATTCATCTAGAAACTCAGGATATGGCAAAATCCATTACTATGAACAAAACGGCCTACTTACTGCCTTGAGATTCAATTTGCTGTCTTTGACTCCTAATATCTCTCTCTTTAAAATTCCAAATTTAGTAATTCTTTCTCATTAAATATAGATTCTAAACCTCCTCTCCAACCGCATCTCTCAATTTCCAAAAGCTTTCGTAAAACTCCTCCAATTTTCAAAAGTGTGACAATAGGTACAATTTGCACACCTTAACTTCAAGTACTTACTTCTCCTTCATAAAAACTTCAAATCTCTTAATTTTTATACCAAAATTGTAGTCCAAAAAACAAGCTTTTTAATCCTAGTCTTTGATTTTGAAATGGCATCCTTGAAGTTGCCAAAATCCTTATTCTCCTCATAGGCAGCCTCTTCAAAGCCCATTGGGCATGACCATTGACCAGTAGGAATGAAGAACTTCACCCCTTATCTTCATTCATCCACACTTTGTCTTCATCCTTCCAAATAGGCCTCTTTGTAGTTTAATTCTTCATCTTTAGGCTCTAACCTTCTCTCAAGGCTTCATACTAAATATTTAGGTTCTATATAATTTAAATCCCATAATCAAATTAAGTAAAAATCTAAAATAAAGTTTCTTATACCAACCCCCTTTAAATTAGTTTACTAACCATCCTAACACATATCTAAACTTATAAACATATTATGCAATTTGAATGGATTTTATATACTGTAAGCAATTACAGTACAACAATGTCATTCCATCGACATCTTCATAATCTAGTCACGTCTAGTTGCTTGCACTCTTATATTGTGCTTGTCCATTTTTCTATGGAAAATCTGGTATTTATTTTTATGGAAGTCATACTCACCATTCCTCTATATTTGGTGGAATTGCTCCATTGCTACATATCAATTGTCCTTAAATTCATCCAAAATCACATTATGTACTTTAATTAAAAATTGAATTGAATACATCAATTCAAAAATTTGTATGCGTCTTGCCGATAGATACTTGATTTTATTGATTAAGTGTCCATCTTGTGATTGCCAAACATCCAATTGAAGGTTGATGATGATCCAAAATTCTTGACACCAATTGTTCAAGATCCTGCAAAAAATAGCTTGATGAATACACACAGGGTCACAATGGTTACGATGTTTAGCGAAAAACAATTCATAACTCCAAACACATTTCTCCACCATATCCCACTTTCCCTCTATTTTACACTAATTATACCACATTGTATCCAAGCATGCATTTGGAAGCCACCCATAGCATCATGATATCTTGTATCACCTCGGATCTGTCTTTAACTAGTCTGGAACTTAAGGATGGCGTAGATGGCTCTTTTTTAGATCAATTGTTCCACTAAATATAGTAGTATTTCCCATTGGCTTCCAAAATCCTTTTCAATCCACAATAAGGCTTCCCAAATAAGAAAATTTGATTCATTCTCTGGCCGTATAAAGAAATTATTATACTTGTCCAAATATCGATTGTCCGCTTTATTATTCAATTGCAACACAGTCCAATTGTTGAGCTGCGGATTCATACTTAATAGTGCCTGCAGTTTAACTTGCAATACTTGTACACTCTTTAATCGGCATGCCTTATCCACATTGAAAGGACTAATCGCAAGTGGAAATGAGGCATGTATTAACATCGTCAAGTGAGCATGTAGGTACCAATAGGTATAAAAATATACCAATAAATGGACGTCCATCACTATTGCTTCATTGATGTGCTCCTTGTATAGTTCAATTTCCATAGTCATGCACTCCTCATCGTCAAATCGCAATGTTAAGTGTTGGATTTGTTCCTTCTAATTGGTCATCTCTACACCATTCCAATTGCTTTAATAGCAATTAAAACCACTAACAATTGGTCTTGCCTATTTGGCACAATTCACCATTCTACCAATTGTTGCTACCACCTTCGATTGTTGACGCCGATTGGCTTGCAATTGCTCTATATCTTGCCTATAAAGGAATGATTGGGCCGCCAAATCTCCTACCAATAAGTAAACTTGAAAATAATTGTCCACCAATAGTTCATCCCTTATCATTATTTTTTCCATCAGATTTTGCATTTCAAAGGTAGCAACTCTCTTCCAAATTTTTTTGAATTGTATTAACGATAAGATATCACTTAACTGAACATGATATAATAGAAAAAAGACTTGACGATCAAATCGATAGGCCTACTCAAAGATATGCACTGGTGGTAATCACTCCAATAGCTCTAAAATATCTTTTGCTCTCAGCACATATTCCCATGTTACTAGCAAATTATTGCTCGCAGCTATAAATTGGTTCTCACTATTGGATCCTTGCTCACCACATAAGTCTGATATGAGCAATTACACTCACTCTTCCAATTGAGTCTTTTCTAGTGCCTAGGCTTCTTGAGCCTCTTCCAATTGGTGAACTCTAGACTCCAAGGCCTCCTTCTCCTATCTCCTCACATGACCTTCAACTTGGGCCTCTCTCTTATTTCAATTAGTCTCCTTAAGCCAACTTGTAAGCATTTCCAATCACTGCTCAAATTTCACTTGTTCTTCTTGCAGCTCTATCTTGGCCAATTGTACTGCCGCTTCCTATTGCTGGATTCGGGCAACATTTTCTACTAGTTTGTTCTGTAAGTAAATCAGCTCTTCTCAAACCTCTTCTTCTTGATATGCCTCATGAATCACTACTTCTAATTGGTCAAACTGTGTCTTTATTTGCGCTATCCTATGCTCTAATTCGGCCTTCGATTGATGTACCATCCTACTCAAATTCTCCTCATCTTACTTCAAATAAACTTCCTACAGCATCAATCAATATGATTCCACTATCGATATTGTCGTCAATATTATCAAGGAGATTGGTATTGTTGCTAATGGATCGGCTTCTGTAGAAGTCATCCTTGGCTCCAATTTTGGCCTTTTGAGTCTTACCAATTGGATTGTAGCTTCTTTCACCTTGATGATTATACAATCATCTTTCCCCTATCTTGCCATGATTCTCCAAATGGATGTGCTTACAATCGGTATTATTCTCTACCTTGAATTTTTTAATACCTCAGAATGTGCTCAATTGCTATTTGAACATTATTCACTCTCACAATGTATCCTTACGATAGTGCAACCCACCTATTGCTCTCACAAAGACCTAAATACTATCTGAATTATTAGTTGTCCAATAGATTATGATGCTGTAATAATAAATGCCTTCTTTTCATCATTGTTAAGTCTTTAAAAATAATAATAAGACTTCTTTATATATGCTTCTCTCACATGAGAGAACATAAGGCCAAGCACTATCAACTTGTTGATAAACATATTGATTATCATCATTGTTTATTTTTATTTTATTTTATTATTTTATAATTATTTTTTATTATTATTATTATTATTTTTTTTTTTTCATCAATTTTAGAAGAGGTGGTAGAAAATGATTATAATGGAATTCTAAGACCTCAACAGATGCAGCCATTTCATCCCATGTTCTTAGTTAATCACGATGTCGTGTTGTGATACGATTATATGGTGAAATTATGACTAAAAATAAATTTTTAATTAATACTCTATTATCTTAGTTCAACAAGAATTCCACATATTTTAACAAGATTTTTATGAAAGCCTCTTAATTTATTTTCTTCACTTAATAGCTAGTAGATAAGAATTAATTAGTAATTTTACCTTTTAGACTGTAGTAATTCTTTTATTGCCTTAGAAAGGCCATAAAATAATAAAAACATAATAAAAAAGATAAATTACTAGCATGATTGATACTAGGATTAAATTGAGGGTAGATTCAGGCTATAAAATCCCTAGGATAGGTTAAATTGATACCCGGGGGTTGGCCATTTGTAGGATAGGATTCAAATCAGACCTCTAGTCACAAAAACGGCTGCCTAGGGCAAAGTACACGGCTTTTTTAGATCAGGTTTTTGGATTGAATAGCTAGCTTAAAGCTTGTTTCAAGGGCATTAAGTTTGTTGCCATAGGATTTTGGATGATTTTGTAATCATTGTTCAAAGTTAGGGTTTATATTGGTATTTTGGGTTTTATATAAGACAATTATGGCTTGCATTCTTGAGTGAATTTTGCAATCTATATAGCATCTATGGTTCAAAATTTGATACTTTCTGGATTGTTGGGTGTGCTAAGTGTGTATAAAAGTTTGTGTTAATCTAACAATGCAATTAGGAGATATTTGGGCTTTGATACAAAGGGTTGTTGGAAGTTGGCAGTGTAAGGTTGGATAGGATTTCTATGATAACTAAAGATCTATAAATTGGATCAACGTTGTCATATTATATGTTGTCTTGTTCGGGAATGCACCGAGCACCTGGCTGTAGAAGGTAAAATAATGTTTGCAAATAATCAAGAAATCCTAATAGATTTCACCCATGTATGAGAAATATAATTCAAACTTCAATTCAAAAGTGTTTAAAAAAACTCCTCTTAGTAACATCAACCATATATATATTCCAATTACCTCGTTTCTTTTATAACTAAGCAATTTTTTTTTTTTTTTGCAAGTCCTAATCCTAATCAGTGAGCTTTGACAAGCTATAACTTTTAATTTGACCGTCCACTTAGTGTGAGTTTTTGCAAACAAATGCTGGTATAAGCCTTTTACATGCTCAAAAAAATTCAGCTCAACCCAACTTACAAAATACAAGAAAAAGCCCAAAAACCGCACTGATGACACTTGGCCGCCAACTTGAAGATTGATGCAGAAACTCTAGTGGTGTTTTCTCCTTCTTCCACTATTAAATTCAGCTCAAACTTGGTATATAGCTTGATCTCTAAGCCTTCTATCACCATGCTAAAATTTACGTTAATCCAATTTGTAGATCTTTAGTTATCATAGAAATCCTATCCAACCCTAAGTTGCCAACTTCCGACAATCCTTTGTATCAAAATCCAAATATCTCCTGATTTCATTGTTAGATTAATACAAAATTTTGTACACACTTAGCGCACTTAACAATCCAAATAATATCAAATTTTGAACCATAGATGCTATACAGATTGCACAAATCACTTAAGAATGCAAGCCATCATTGTCTTATATAAAACCCAAAACACCAATACAAACCTTGTCTTTGAACAATGATTTCAAAGTCATCCAAAATCCTATGGCAACAAACTTAATGTCCCTAGAACAAGCTTCAATCTAGCTATCCAACCCAAAAATTTGACCTAAAAAAATCCTCGTACTTTGTCCTAGGCGGCCGTTTTTGTGGCTATAGGTTTGATTTCGACCTTGTCCTACAAACGGCCAACCCTTGAGTATCAATCTAACCTATCCTAGGGATTTTATAGCCTGAACCTACCCTCAATTTAATCCTAATATCAATCATGCTAGTAATTTATCCTTTTTAGCATATTTTTACTATTTTATGGCCTTTCTAAGGTAGTAAAAGAATTATTACAACCTAGAAGGTAAAATTACTAGCTAATTCTTATCTACTAGCTATTAAGTGAAGAAAATAAACTAAGAGGCTTTCATAAAAAAACTTGAAAAAATATGTGGAATTCTTGTTAAACTAAGATAATAGAGTATTAATTGAAAATTTATTTTTAATCATATTTTCATCATATAATCATGTCACAACACGACAACGTAAATTTTGGCATAATAATAGAAGACTTGGAGATCAAGCTACATATTAAGTTTGGACTGAAGTTAATAGTTGAAGAAGGAGAAATCACCACTGGAATTTTTGCATCAATTTTCAAGTTGGCAGCCGAAAGTCATCAGTGCTGTTTTTGGGCATTTTCTTGCAATCTGTAAGTTGGATTGGATTGAATTTTTTTTTAGAGCATGTAGAAGACTTATACCAGTATTTGTGTACAAAATTTCACACTAAGCGGACAATTAGATTAAAAATTATAGCTTATCAAAGCTCACTAATTAGGATTAGGGCTTACAAACAAAAATAAAAATTGCTTAAATATAAAAGAAATGAGGCTATTGGGATATATGTATGATTGATGTTACAAAGAGGAGTGTTTTTAAATACTTTTGAATTGAACTTTGAATCATATTCTTCATATATGGGTGAAACCTATTAGGATTTCTTGATTATTTACAAACATAACTTTACCTTCTACAGCCACGTACCCGATGCATTCCCAAACAAGACAACACGTAATACAACAACGAGGACAAGCCTCGGTGCACCAGCACACATTCAAATCCTCCCCTCCGTTCCCTTCACAAATATAAAGTCATTCCCAGCGTAATCATAATTTAATTTAAGATGATATCTATTGATTTAGATGGATAATAAATTACCCTCAAGATCTTTGAATTGTGCACATCTATTGGAAGAAATATCAACAATTATATATGGACCTAACTAGTATAATTAGAATTTATCAAAAAAATTGAAAAAATTACTATTATATAATAACACCAAATCATCCACTTAAAACTGTTTAGGAGCCAATTTGCTATCATAAAAGGATTTTATTGTGATTGAATAGGGATGGTATTCAAATAGGCTTCCCACCGCTTTTCATCCAAAGCTTCTAATTGCAACAGTCGCTCTTTTAAACTCGCAGCATCATCCAACTAATTGTCTAAAGCAACTCTCAACAATAATAGTTCAAATTCAAGTGGTAAAATAGCCTCCTAATCCTATACCAATTGAAACGGGATAATTTGAATAGTTATTTTGTAAGCTATCATATAGGCCCACAAAACTCTCCATAATTTCTCAGCCCAATCAATGACCGAGCTTGCAATAGTTTTTGTGATAATTTTACACAGTACACTATTGGTTTTTTCAATTTGTCCATTGGTACAAAGATGATAGGAGGAGGTTTTTTAATATTTAATTAAAAAGATAATAGTTAATTCTTCAATTATTACATTCAAAAAATATATTTTCCTTTCACTTATTAATTCTTTAGTGCAACCAAATTATAAAATAATATTTTCATATAAAAACCTAGCCACAGTCTTTGTATCATCATTTTTAGTCGTAATTGCTTTTGCCCATTTAGTGAAATAAATAGTGGCAACCAGAATGTAATGTTTTCTATCAAGAATAGTGGTTGGACTTATTGGACCTACAAAATTAATATCCTATTTTTCAAAAGGTGCTAATGTCAATAGGGATACTAATAGCATAGCAGAAATGGGAGCAAGGCAACCTATTTTTTTAACAAAGATCACAATTTCTAGCATACCTATGGGCATTCTTAAATAATATAGACCACCAATAGCCTACTAATAAAACCTTTCAAGCTGTAGTGTCACCAACAAAATAGCCACCGTAGGCATCTGAGTTGCAACCTTTTAAAACCAATTAGATTTCATTTTCATAAATGTATCTCTTTAAAACTCCATCTCATTCTTGTTTATATTAATTATTGACTATCATTGTATAAGGAGCACTTTTGTGAACAATAGCCTTGATTTCCACATACATACTATTGGTTGGAAATGATTGGATATTCAAGTATTGAAGAATTTTTGTATATTTTGGCTGGATCATATCAACTTAAAACAATTGGACATCTGGGAAATTATCATCAATTGGTAATAGATTAGTTATATTGAAAGATTCCAATCGGGACAGATGATCAACATTACTATGGAACTTTCCAAGACTTACTACAATTACAAAATTAAATTTCTGCAATAGTTATAGTTACCTTTCCAATTGGCCATTCAAATCAAGTTTATTTATTAAATATTTTAATGCATTATGATCTATATAGAATGTGAATTCATAATCCAATAGATAATGGTAAAAATTTTATACAGCAAATATCATTTGTAAGGCCCTTCTTTTAATAGTAGTATAATTCTTTTCAACTGCTACTAATTGACGACTTGTAAAATAAATTGGATGATCCATATTGGTGGTAATCTTTTGACTCAACGCACTACCAATTGCCACATTTGAAGCATCTACATATACATTAAATGGTTTATTTTAATTGAAGGGAATCAACACATGGACTAAAAATAATTTATCTTTTAGAACCAAGAGAGTCTTTTCACAATTGGTATCATACACTGGACTTGCTCCCACTTCCGATTTCTTCAATAATTTAGTTAATGGGGATTTTAATAAAGCAAACAAATAAATAGCTCTTCTATAATAACTAGTCACACCCAGAAATCCCCTCACTTTCTTTACAGTTTTAAGACGAGGGAAGTTTACAATCAATAGGATCTTATCAAGATCCACTACTATACCTTCTTTACTCACTATATGTTCTAATAGCCTGCCATATGGTACAACAAATTGGCACTTTGCTGCATTTAAAGAAATGCCAGATTCATTATATTTTTTAAAATACAGTGCCAATTGGTCTGCATGATCTCTTTTATAGCCATATATATAAAAATCATCTAGAAATATTTTCATAAACCATCAAAGATAAGGTAAAAAGACTATCATCATCATCCATTGAAATATGGTTGAGGCATTACAAAGGCTAAATAACATCACATTAGATGTATAAGTTCTCCAATTAGTGATGAAAGTTATTTTTAATTGATCTTTCGGGGCAATTTTAATTTGATTATATCCACTAAATTCATCTAAGAAAGAATAACATTCATGACCTATCATGGCATCAAATATGGTAATGTCTGTGAATGGTAATGGAAAATAATTTTTTTTTGTAGCTTTATTTACTTTCTTAAAATCTTGAGAAATTCATATTTTTTTATTTTTCTTAGGTATAATTACAATTGGACTAACCCATTCACTATAGGATACATGATAAATAAAACCAATGTCAAGTAATTTTTTAATTTCTTCTTTTACCAATAGGGAATATTTTGGATTGAAACGGCGTTGTCTTTGCCTAATAGGTTTAGCATCTGGTTGTAAATTAATATGATGTTCACATAGCTCAAGGGAGATCTCCTTTAAATTCTTATAGGTTTAAGCAAAAGATGCTATATGTTTAAAAAAAAATCTCTGCCGTACTATTCTTTCTTGTATGGATAATTGTTGATTAATCTTAATAATTTTTAACTCATCTCTTATCTTATCAATTGATAGGTCGTAGCACTGTCCTTCAAGGATATGCTATGCAATTGGAATAGACTACAATAGATTAGGAACGTCAATTTTATTCTCACCCATAGGATCGTTCAGCTCATTCTTACTATGGATATACTGAACAACATAGACAACTTTATTTGCCATTCATATGAAAATGGACTTATTGCTATTACCATCTTTCGAACATGGAATTATATATTCTCCAAGCCCTACTTTTTTATAAGTTGTTTGAGATTTTTATTTACATGCTTGCAATCAATTTTATCATATATCTGATTGACATCAACATTTTATAAATCAGATTTATAGATTTTGTCGTTTGATACTTCAAAAGAATACTATTGGATTTTTCCATTATATCTTACGAAATACATATCCAACTTCATTTTTTTAGTGCCCTTGCCAATTGTTAACAAGCCTCTTCTCCAATCATCCTTGACATGCGCTTGATAAAGCCAAGGTTGCCCCTATAGAATTGGATATGTCACATGAGGTGTGCTAGGTTTAAATACAATATAATCTATAAGGTATTCAATATCACCTATAATTATCAAAACTTAAGACAAAACTTCCAACAGTGCCACTCTACTTTGATCAATTATCTTGAAAATCAATTGGATTTCTTGTAAGTCCTTCAAATTTAAATTTGCCTTGGTATTAGCATCCATTAAATTTATGCTAGATCCACCATCTATTTGGACCTTTTTAATCAATAGACCCTCTATTTGAATACCTATTGTAGGAGCTCCAAGGTCTGAACTAAGATATACTTTATTTACTACTAATTTATATCTTTTCTTGATCAGGGTCGATTGCAACAAGGCACGGCACTGTGGAGCAACACTCAATAATTGCTTAAAGATAATATCCGCTTTAATCTTTCCTAGGTCCTCCAATAGATTGTAAGGTATTATATCTTGTGTTATTCCAATAGTTTTTAATTTCTTCATTTATCTTCTTCAAATCAGATGGAACTGATTATCTATTAATTTTGGATGTGTCATATTATCAGGCATCCAATTTATTTTCTAAGTGCCAATAAGGTCCAGTAGTTCTACACCAATTGATATTATTACAAGATTTTCTATAAATATGATTGGTTGACCTTTAATTATATTAGGAGCTGTACTATTTCCAATTTTATTTTTTTCACTTTTGATTTGATTCATAGATGCAATAGGCACTACTAGTATAGCTACCAATGGATTAAAAAGTTCTACCAAGTGTTTTGACAAATCTATATATTCTAAAGTAACACTATCAATAGGTTCTTTATTAATCATTACAAGGTCTGGGAAATTTCCACCTATTGGATTTATCATGGTAGATCTATTGATTATCCTCTTACAATTAGTCATCAGTTCTACTTTATCAAGTTCAATTGGTTGCATATCTGCTGGCCATTGCTTGACCAATATACCACAAGTGCTAACACCTGCAACCTGGTGCACCATACTCAAAGATTATACCAATGAATTTGACCTATTTCTTTTATTCTCATAAGTATCCACTTTGTTTACAAACCTATTATTATTCTAATTACTTCCATTGCTACTACTTGATATCATATAATCATTAGGCAATGGGACTAATTTTGCACTATTATCCTTTACATTTCTTCCATTACCAATATTCCTAGGTTCATTCCTCCTAAGGCCATTACACTCCTCAGCCGTAGGACTTTCTTCTTTATAATTGCCACAATTAGGTATATAAAGGACTTCAGCCCTGGCATTTGGACAGTTTGACTGAATATAACCTCTTTGATTACAATTGTAACACACCACATTGTTATTCATCCACTTGGGATTTCTTCCCCTATATGTAGGACCACTCTGATTAGTATTGCCATAAGGCATTTGCTTCCATTCTTGGAATTAAAAATTTAGATTTGTAAATATAAATCGGTTAGGATTATTATCATAACCCCTATTATTAAAATTATTTGTAGAAAAATTGGGATTTAGACTCTCAAAGGTTACAAAATTATCACTATTATAATTTTGATTGAATTGTGGTTTTCTATTGTTATTATTCCAATTATTTTTCATGTAAGTGTTTTCTCTCCCATTGTTTGAATAACCAAGGTCATCTTCTACTTGAAACATTGATTTCTTAATTTGTGTTCTATTATATCTATCTTCAACCAATTAGTTACATACATCAATATCATGATTTCCTCCACAATAGCAACATTTGAAGGGCACGTCTTGTGGAGAGGAATAATTCCCTTTATAATGGCCTTGGCCCTTATAATTGGTACACCAAATATTAGCCTTATCCAATTGGGGCCCTTTACTAGGTATATAAGATCTAGCTCTATTGACTTTTAACTCATTCATTAATGTGGCTAATTCACTTATTACATTTGTAGTATTTTAGGTTGTTTCTCTTATTGGTTGATTAGGAATACTTGGTATTACCATTGGAATCTTAAGTTGAAGAATCAAATATTGTGGCGCCCCATAGTTAAAAAGTGGATTATTATAGGTCTCCTACAGTACTAACTATGTTACTATCGGTTGTACTAGAACCATCTTGTTATAAGATACTAAATTTTTTTGGATTATTCCAAATATTCTCATATAATTTTGCCCTATTGTAGGCTGCAAGTAATATTGTAGGAGATATTTCCTTAATATAGCCTTTAAATTTAAAAGAAACTAATCAACATATAAAAATTTCTATTTTCATACCATTATTGAAACCATACTCTATAGGTAGTCTCAAAATTAAATCTTCTATCCTGCCATAATAACTATTAATTATTTCATTGGTGTTCATTTGTAATTCATGTAAAGATTCACTCAATCTTTCTACATATCCCATTGGCCTAAAATGTGCCACAAAGGCATTCCTTAATGCAGTCCAATTGGCAAAATGGCCACCTGGTTACCTCAAAAATCATTATTTGGTATGATCCTCAAGAGTGGTAGGAAATATTTCATACCAATGGTTCTCAGTCCTAGCATTATTGGCATTGTAACTAATTAGAAATTCGTTTTTATGCCTATTAGGATCATTACCAATATGACCATGAAATTTAGGTAAGGGTACCAAAGACGTGGATCTATCCTCTAGAAGACCAACCCTCATAACTACAAGCAATAGTAGCTAAAGTGCCATCCTTACGATTGGAATCTGCTTATTATTATTTAAAAGACTATTAGTTCTAATACCCTATTGATTGGTTCCAATTAATACAATAGTACTTATCAATTGCTTCTTAGGATTACTATTGATCCTATCAAAAGTTAAATTTCTATCACTTAATTCCTTCAGCCACTCTTGTCCACTCATTGATTCGTGAGAATTGGACAATAATCCTATGTTTTTATTTTTTATTAATTGATTTTTCTTGGTTTCATTGAATCCTTCATACAATTGGTTGACATGTTGTCATTCAATGGATACTTCCTCCAATTGATCACTTTCACTTGCTTCTTCTTGACTATTGCTTGTCTGATTTCTAATAGATTTTTTTTCAACTATCTCACTTCTTTCTTTTTTTATAAATTTTCCATAATCCTTATCAGTTTGTTCACTCGGGACTATCACTAGGATTTTTTTATTAATTGATAAAATTAAAAATTAGTTTCTTTCAATAAACAATCGTACTATGTCAATCTCGCAAATAGGTGATATAATCAGAGTTTGTGACTCAGTCAATACAATCGGACTTGATAACTCTACCACAGATCCATTAGATTATGATTGCTTATAAGTACTTAGACTTTCTTGACGTTAATGACTAACAATTGGGATATAATTTCAATCACTAATTTATTGACACCTATAGGTATTGCTGATTCCTTTTGACATGGATGTACAATTGATTTTTCTAATTGTTGTGGAAATAAGGGTACACTAATTTTTTCATTATTCCATCGAGAAAGAGATTTTAATTTGGCCCTTAAACTCTTTACTCTTATTTTTTTTGTTCTAGAAGCCTTTTCTTTGACCTGCTTCACTTTGTTATTTTTTTCTTGACCCTATTGTTGGCTCATTAGAGTCTCTCAATGAAATATCTAATTAACCACATTTCATAACCAACTTATAAGGGAACCTTAGATATTTTCTATGAATTGCCACGTCCTCGGCAGCACCACCAAATATTATAGTGGTTTTTACCAATGGGAGTTTATTTCCAATAGCAAGGATTTGTTTACAGGGAGGCGGATGATTGCATTTTAGAATTTGATAGGTGATTATGGCTATGATTAATCAATGGATTTGCATATTTAAAGCTAAGGAGGAAACTTTATCCTTACTTTGAACTCTATAGTATTGTTTATAATGTATGTTATGAATTAACCAATTGGATCAAAAACTTCTCTAACATTGTTTTAAATTCACTACTCTTCTTCAATTGGTGCAATATCCTTCTTTTCTAATACAACACTGCACCTATTGGTTTACTGCCCCGTTATTTCATTTGCCTTCACTTCAATCTACTTCTCTCCAATACACAAAATATTCAATTGGTTTGGCTCTGATCCATTGCATCCTTACTTAATCTCCAATCGGCCATTTAATTAATATTGACTTGCTTAACTTCTCATAATCCATTCTCTGAATTGTTATATTTCTCATTGATTGCACTTTGTTCCACTCAACCTTCCCTTTAGGCTATTGGATTTTTTCAATTATCATATACTAATTTTAATTTCAAGCATATGTGTGAATTTAATTTGCACTCATCATTCCAATCGTTTAATGATACTCCCACAATTCCAATTGTTTCATATACATTCTAACATTTGCTAAGCTTACAAAAGCCTCGATTTCTTTTTCATTCCAATCTTCAAAATGCACTTATTGATTATGACCTCATCCTTTACTTGCTGATCACTTGTAAAAATTATTAAAATTTTTTTATCCTTATATATCTTTGTATCAATAGCATGGTTCAATCTTCCTTCATCTATTAATTGCCTCTTCCGTTTAATACTATCAATAATAACATCATGAAACTTCTTCTTTATAATTCCTAAAATTTCTTTCAATATGAATTCAACTTTACCATTGAGTACATGTTTTTCAAGCATCTCTTTTAAACTTGTTGCTACTTCAAAATCAAAGAGTGATTTATAAGCTACTGATTTTTTTTTCTTTTTTTTTCTTTTTTTTTCTTTTTTTTTTTCCTTCAAAATTGTTGAAGCATCTCTCATAGATAATTCTTGTGAAGCCATATCATAAGTCTTGTCTCCTCAAGTTTGCTTCTTAAAAGAAATTCCTTGTCTTGCATCATTAGAATCCCTCTTCATCTTTTCTTCCATTAAAGCTTTATGTTGATTTTTAATAATATATGCATGGACTGAAAGAGATTCTATAAGATCTTTCCAACTTATAACACCATAAATTGTAGCAATAGTCTTTAATAATGTTTTTTATAGCATCTTTTCTTTTTTATATTATAAAAATGATAAAAGACCAAAATCCACTTGTTTCTATATTTTTGTTGAAGTCGTCATCCATTCTAATACCATAACTTGCAACTTCTTGTGTTATAAGCTCTATATATTCTTAAATAAATTTTGAACTAATGCTTTCATATTTGTCTTATCAAAGTGGTTTTGAAGAAGATCTTTAATATCGCTTCAATGCAGCTTTCCATCTTTAAAAAATAGCTCTTTATTGAGCTTAGTATCATTATTTAAAACAATTTTTGAAATGAAAAAGCATATTCACATAAATACATCTTTGCGTATATTCTTATTTAGAAGTATTGTTTATAGAAGTTCTTCTCTTTA